>OY856409.1:186698823-186701323 GCA_963693085.1 Alisma plantago-aquatica
ATGTGAGGCACTTTTAAAGTGCCAAAGCATTTCTAATAAAGAATGTTTTTAAATAGTTTTTAGTGAAATGTTAGCAATAGTTGCTTACTTTATTTCAGAACTTTTTTCTTCTTTAGTACTTTGTCAGAACTCTTAATATCGATCTAGTACATTAATTTGTTTTACTCAATTTTTTAAAGTTCAAGTATTAAGTAACATAATGATGATTACTCCTAAGTGATCTCTTTTGGTTTGAAAGAAGAGACAATCATGTACAACCACTTTATGTCGATGAGGAAGTCTACAACATGCCTACCCCAACCCTATTGCCTCTACACTTCAGTTGGTTCTACCTAATTTTTTTTCACATTTTCTATTTACAAGTTCTAAACCAGGTGACTCCAAATACAACTCATCACTGTAAGGTAATTCTCCTATGCCAAACAACTATGCCTATCATGCCTCACCATCCCACCACATGAAGCCGCAGACACAAGAATACCATGGGTGTTGTCCCATTTCTTATAACTCCCTCATCCCTAGGCTTCACCTTCCCTTTTCTAAACACATTCCCATTTCCCTTTTGAAAGCATGTGATGGACTTTGTCACTATGTAAGTAGCTCCATTTTCTCTACGACTTGGATGAGTCAGACCTTCAAGAAGTGACTAAGAGGGAGAATGGGCATCTCACATAGATAATTATAGTTGCACACATACGACTTGGAAGTGATTCAAAAATATATTTCCCCCTCAACTCTTATCCCCAACGTCAAATTTCTAAGAATGACCTAGCAATGATGGTTTTCTAAACACTTATGCGGAGTACAATCCTCAGACTACATATATCATCTGAGCTACCATTAAGAATACATCTCATGATGAATCTTATAAATCAAGGAGTTATTTGTTATTACTTTTCTATAGACAATAAAGAAATGAATGACTTTCTAAAATGTTAATGTGCAATCCATGATGCAACATTTACATTATGGTTGAAAAAAACTAAGGATGAAGGATTAGTCCCATTTCCATCCCCGTTCAAATCAAGCATAAAAGTTGTGGAACTTATATGAAAAAATATATGAGTCCAACGAGATCTAGCTACCAATCATTCTCCATTAGTTGAAAAAAAAAACGCTATTAAGATGCTATCATAGATGGGTCTTGCCAAGAAAAATTCAACCTCGACTGTATAGTCTATGGCTGCGCAAAGACACTCAAGTGCTTACCATTATTTACATACTAGTCTACGGCTATACAAAGACCACTACAATACCTGCGTTTGTTTCAATATGAAAGACCCATTTTTGCATTTAGATAGAATCAAGCATGATCTATTAGCTTTGTTTTGTATATATCCTTGATCGGTTAAGGTTTTGTTGGTCAGAGGATATTACAATGAGAGATTGTGATCACCGGCACAGATTGCGTGGCACTAGCAAGTGGTGGTGAATTATCCTGGTGTGCGCCAGTCAGCACTCACTAGTGGACCTACACGAATCCCTGACCCGCTCTCCTATGAACAAGTGAGCAGCGAGAGGGGCGCATGGGGATCTTACTCGGGCCACGTAGCTTCAAGGCAATCGTGTATGAGTGGCCAGAAGGCGCATCCCCTTATCCAACCAAATCCCCCTTATCGCTACCCAAAACCCAAACACCCTATAACGCTTGGCTCTTAGCCTTCTCCCCATACACATACCCGCAGCTCCTCCAGCTGAGCCCGTGCGTGTGTGTACCAGGGGGAGAACGCAGCAGCAGGTCGAGATGGCGGCTTCCTTGCAGGCGGCGGCTACCCTGATGCAGCCCACCAGGATGGGCGTCAACAAGAGCGGCGCTTCGGGTGTCCAGCTCAGGTCCGTTGCCCCTGTTTCCAAGGCCTTCGGATTGGAGCCGTCCTCCTCCGCTCGCCTCACCTGCTCACTGCAGTCTGACCTCCGCGACCTCGCCTCCAAGTGCGCTGATGCCACCAAGATCGCCGGATTTGCCCTCGCCACCTCTGCTCTCCTCGCATCGGTAAGCTATTGTCTGTCTCTTTTTCGCAGCTTTACCGTAGTACTCTGCTTCTGTGAATCTCCGACTTCAGATCGCTTAGATGACACGTTAAGCGCGGTCGTGAATTATCATACAGGGTGCCAGCGCTGAGGGAGTCCCGAAGAGGCTGACCTTCGATGAGATCCAGAGCAAGACCTACATGGAAGTCAAGGGAACCGGTACAGCCAACCAGTGCCCAACCATCGACGGCGGTGTCGACAAATTCGCCTTCAAGGCCGGCAAGTACAACATGAAGAAGTTCTGCCTGGAGCCAACATCATTCACCGTCAAGGCCGAAGGGATCGCCAAGAACTCCGCACCTGAGTTCCAGAAGACCAAGCTGATGACCCGCCTCACCTACACCCTGGACGAGATCGAGGGCCCCTTGGAGGTCTCCTCTGATGGCAGCCTCAAGTTCGAGGAGAAGGACGGCATCGACTACGCCGCCGTCACCGTCCAGCTCCCAGGAGGGGAGCGTGTGCCGTTCCT
>OY856409.1:186706323-186886323 GCA_963693085.1 Alisma plantago-aquatica
AAGTGACGAAAATTCTACACATTCTACAAAAAATATAATAACTCTTTTGTCAAAACTCTTATTGTGTCCTTTTTGCATTGGATTCATAATTGAATTCTCTACAATTCTAATGTACTTTTTTAAATAAAATTCTCTTAAGATACTTTATTTATTAATTATTTATTTATTGTCTTAATGCTCTATCTATGTACATGTGTAGGCTATATTCAACATCAACTAAATATCAAATGTCCATGTACTCATAACACATGGTTTTGACCTAGAAAAGAACAAGTTTAACATAAAATGAAACATAAATCAACCAAATAATACTGCAAGGTGTTATGAAGGCGCAATTAGCATTAGGGTGGTCTTTAACCCTAATATTGTTGATGTCTTGTAACAATATCCCACTCTATCAAAAATTTTAGTCCTAAAATTCCTAGAAGAGGAAAGGATACTTGTTACATAATTCTAACTCTAATTTCCACATAGATTTATCTACACCATGATTCCCATAAAGTGCCTTCACTAGCGATATCTACCTCTTTCTAAGCATTTGAATTCTATGATCAAGAATTTGTATAGATCCTTCAACATAAGACATATCTTCTCTTACTTGTATGGGCTCTGGGTCTATGAACTTCTCTATACCTGGATGAAACATCTTCAACATTGATACATGAAACACATCATGTAAGCCGACTACTCAGGAGGAAACTCAAGCTTGTATGCTAATGGTCCACTTCTCTGAATGATTGGACATGGACCCATATATGTAGGAGATAGTTTTCCTCACTTTCCTAACCTTATCACTCCTTTCCATGGAGGCACTTTCAAGAAAACCTCACCCCCAGTATCAAACTGAAGAAGTCTTTGCCTTTTCTCTGTGTAGCTTTTTTGTTTATCTTGTGTAACTTTCACCTGTAGTTTTATCAAATATATCTATTCTATTGTTCCTTCCACCAACTCTAGGCCTAAAACCTACCTCTCACCAATCTCACACTAGAAAAGGGGAGATCTACACTTTCCACAAATACATGGATTCATAAGGGGACATGCCTCTTGGGCATTCGGCCTCCGCCACGGGCGTGGGAGAGGGGAGGGGGAGAAATCTTTCTCTCTTAATCCCATAAGGGGCCATGCCTAAATTGGAGTGCTAACAATTGTTATAGGAGAACTCCATAAGACTAAGGTGATTATTCCAACTAAAGTTGAACTACGCTCATATGCTCTCAGCATGTCTCTAGGGTTCGAAGAGTCTGTTTTGATTGTCCATCTGTCTGAGGGTGAAATGTTGTGAATTTTTTTGAACTTGTCCCCAAGGTACGATGTAGCTGATTCCATAGTCTAGATGTAAACTTGCAATCTCTATTAGATGCCTTGGATAATTTGGGTGCAACCCAAGTTGACTTAACATGAAGAAAATGGACAGTTTCAATTAGTCTATCCACAACTACTCATATAGATTCAAAACCATGTGATGTTCTAGGTAAGCCTACCAAAATGTACTTGATGATATGTTTCCACTTCCGCATAGGAATATGGAGTGGTTGTAGGGTACTCGCTACATTATGGTGTTTTTCCTAGACTTTTTGGAACACACCACACTTAGCTACATAATTAACCACATATTTCTTCATACCTACCTACCAATACAATTCGTTGATGCTTGTGTACATACTAGAGCTGCATGCATGTTTTTAATACGTAGAAGACTGAGATTCTTTAAGAATATACTTCTTTAACTCATATCATATGGAACACATAATGTGTCATGCTGATAAAACAACCCGTCATCTGAATATCTAAACTCTGTCCTCTTACCTTATCACATCCTGCATGATATGCTACAATTCACTATCTCTCTGTTGAAGTTATTTGATTCATAGAATGTAGGTCTAAGCTTCATATGTGTAATCATCACACCTTGTTATGACACACTAAAATCTAAGTTCATCTCTCTCATTTTGACCAATGAGTATCTCTTTACACAAGCCATATAAAATATTTATACAGGTGATGTATTTTCTACTCAGAGCATCTGCCAAACCATTAATAGGGGTGTAAACGATGCGGATACGGTGCAGATATGGCCATGCCCATATCCATACCCATCTAATTTAGTGGGTCCGGTTCTGGTTCTAGATCCGCATAATATGAAACTTGGACCCACACCATACCCGTACCCACAATTATAGTGGGTATGCGGGTAAGGGGTTCTATAAAACATCATATTATTTATGTAAGATAAATGACTATGTTCTATATATTTTAAGACAACTAGATATTATTATTATATCGCATGTTAACATGCAATAGTTATATTAGACAATGCTATATTTTATACATTAAAATTAATTGAGTTAATTGTTTACATATGTATAGTCATCGTCATAACATTTAACTTTTGTAGAAAGTAATGTAAATTAGTAGACATTTTGATTTTTAAGTTTACATATAATGTTCATTATTGAAACTAGAATAGTTAATTCTTTATGATATGACTAGTCCCAACCTTATTGTGGTTAGAGTAGGATATAATCTCAAGAATTATATTAATTAGACTAGTAAAGTATTATATATATAATATGTTATTTAAGTAGTACTTATATATAGCGGGTACATGGGTCTAGTGGGTCTGGGTCCAAGCATACCCATTATTGGACCCGCTTATATGCGGGTCCAAGGGTATACGGGTCCAAGGGTATGCAGGTATAAAAAATTAGACCCGTGATGGGTTTTTAAGGGTCCGAATTTGTGGGTCCGTGGGTCTACCCGTACCCATTTACAACCCTAACCATTAACCTTCCAAGGGTGGTAGCCAATGGTAACATCTTGATCCCTAACAAGCTCTAACCATCTACATTTTCTCAATCATGGTCCCTAAAAATCTCTAACCATCTACATTTTCTCAAGTTTTGATCCTTCTATAAATATGTACTTTGAACTCTTATGGTCAGTAAAGACATAACATGGCTTACCATTGAGATAATGACTTTATATCTTTAAAGGCATGTACTATTGCTGCCAGATCAAAGTCGTGTGTTGGATAATGCTTTTCATTCTTCTTGAGTTGTCTAGAAGTGTAGGCCACCACCTTTCCTTCTTGAATAAAAACACATTCTAAGCCTTCCTCGATGCATCATAGAACACCACACATCCCATGTCAATGTCTGGTAAAACGAGAACTGCAATTGTAGTTAACTTCTCTTTTAATGTTTGGACACTTTTCTCCCATGTTGCAAATCAAATAGAAGGCATATGCTTCCTAGTTAAATGTGTAGAGGTATTCTAGTATACTAAAAATCCTTACAAATCTCATGTAATATTTAGCTAACCCTAGAAAACCTCAGATCTCAGTACAAGTTGTGGGTTTCTCCCATGGAAGAACAAATTCCACTTTCTTAGGGTCTACACCCACTCATCCTGATATGACATGACAAGAAAGGGAAATTCAGCTAACCAAAACTCACATTTGCTGAAACTACAATAAAGTAAAAGTTGGATCAACAACTGTAGGGCTATCCTTATATCTTGTTCATGTTGTTATGCATCTTTGGAATATATTAGAATATCATCTAGAAACATTGCTATGAACTATATGAAATATGGCATAAAAACTTATTCATCATATCCATAAAAGCTATACGAGCATTTTCAGCCCTAAAGACATGACTACAATCTCAAAATGTTTATAACTTGTTCAAAAGTCTGATTTAAGTACATATGATGCCTTTATCCTCAGTGGATGATAACCTGACTTGAGATCTATTGTTGAGAAGATTGCTTCTCTGTGAAACTGACCAAATAGATCATCAATCCTAGGTAAAGGATATCTATTTTTTATGGTTATCTTATTCAATTGTCCACATATAGTCTATGCACAACCACATAGTTAGATCCTTATTTTTCAAAAAAAAAAGCATTCGAGCTCTCCAAGGTGATGTGTAGGTTGAATGAAACCTTATATGGTAACTCTTATAACTAAATTTTTAATTTCTTTTTAACTCTATAAGTTCCATTATATAGATTGGTAATGCTATTTGGTGACTACTAGATAAAATTTTGAATCTCAAACTCAACATCTCTCTTATGAGGTAAGCCTGGTAACTCATCAAGAAACTCACATAATACCAAAATAGCATATATATTGATTGTTCTTTTTTATACCTTTGCGTCTATCATATGTGCTACCACACCCTTTTTTCATCATCTTATCATCCACATCAGCTGATCTATGCACATGGGTAAGACTTTTATATCACTAGTGAAAGAAAAGGAAAAGCCACATTGCTAAAAGATAACCTCTTTCTTCCAATAATCTAATTGGTCATGGTATGTCACAAGGCAATCTATGCACAAAATAATTTGAAAATAATTAATGTCTAAGGGTATGAGATTAACTACTATAGTATACTACTAAAACTTAAGAGACATCCAAGATAAACTTTCATCAAACCTATCAACTCTCCACATGACACTTTCTGCATCAATTCCTAAGGTAAATCCTGAGCTAAAAGATTTAATCCACTAAATAACAACCTCTGCATGAAATAATGTGTCGCACCAAGATTTAATAAAACTATAACCAAAATTCTATTAAAGAGAAGCATCTCACATGTGACAACTCTGGGAAAGGCTAATCCTTCCCATTGACTCAGAGAAAAATCTTCTCGTAGTTTCTCTATACCATGTTTTCCTCATTGTCCACCACTGATACTAGTTGCTCCCACTCTTGATCGTGAAGCCATTGAAGACATTATGCCAAAGAATCATTTATTACTGAAATCCAACCTCTAAATGATGAGAAAGACAATGACTGAAGAACCCAAGTGTCCTCCCCTAGGATGGTAATATCAAAGTGAATGAGGAAGCATAAAATCTTAGCATAGATGACAAACTACAAGATGAAATCACCAACATAATCTCAACATTCAACATTCATTATTAAATAGCATTATTTATTTCATGATTCCAATTGCATATTGAAGAGTACAATTATACAAGTATACCCATGTCTACTAGCTAGGATATTACAACAAGTACACCTAAACACAACCTCATGAGCCCTCAACTCTAGGTCTATCTTTGAACCTAAAACATATGAGAAACAAGCGGGTCAACACATAAGGTGTTGAGTATAGGGCAGAAAGATACATATGTGTAAGGTTTGCAGAATTTGAAAAGATTTACAGAAGTAAATGAACAAGAATAAACAATTTAAGTTCTTAGCAAAATGAGAGCCTTTGTTTTATATCATTTTTTATACCAAAAAATATCATGTTTCATAAGGACTTTGACCTACTTCCCATTGGAAATATCCGTGAGGGTCCTTAAGGCTTAATGCCATTAGCTAGCCCTATTTATTGACATGGTCCACCCTATCTTAACAACTCAAATAGGATGCTCGGCCGTGTGTCCTTACCTCAAGAATACATGTAGGTGCATAATGTTTTTATAACATAGTTTTATATTATTTGTTCAAGTTATATCATCAATGAGACAAAGGATTTAGTATAATACTTCATGGAAATATTTGAGCAAGTAAAGAAGCATACATACATGTCAAGGTTCAAGCGAGAAACCCAAAATCATATATTTATTTTAAGCATATGTTTCTTAACTTAACCTTGACCATAAATATGTCAAGCAACACCTGATTAGGAACAAGATTACAATGCATGTATTACAAGGTTTTAGTCACTTATCTGCATTTTAGGTCATGAGACTCACAATAGAGCTACAAGGTCAAGATTCATCTAACCAAGAGGTTCTGTCAAAAAAGTTGATTTATATGAGAAACATAATGACATAAGAAGTACTTTCAAAGTTGGGTGGATGTCCCCTAGTGTCTAGGCATCATTGTTCAAACTTGGTATCAACACATGAACATACATGCAAGGATCAACATATTTCATATGCCAATAAGGTTCAACACGTGAATTAGGTGGTACATCCAAATCCAAGGGATCAAGAATAAGATAAGCAACTCTTATTGAGAGGGGAGATCATAAAAATATGACCTATATTGAGATTACAACATAAGCAAGAAAAATAAGTCATATATGGGCATAAAATATCAAAACTAGTGGATTTGAATATCATACATTATCATATCACAAAAAGGGGGTTGGTCTTATTAGCTAAGTTCACAAAGAATCATAAGATCACTCATTTCAAGGATATAAGAGAATTTTATGTATAAAGGGGGTCAAAGTCAGTCATTTGATTAGGATATAACATATAAAGCAATATAGGGTAAAAATCATGCATTTTAGGTCATAAGGGTCAAAGAAGTGCTCAAGGAAGATCATGGGTGGATATTGTGTCATTGAGGACATAAGCCTACTTATTTTCAAGATTGATCCAACATTAGATTTCATCAAGGAGAATGATTAGAAAATTTGGGAAAGGTACATCGTTGAAGTCTAAGATACAAGTCACAATGTGAAATTAGAGTCATTCATGAGGGATATGGGTGATTAGGACCCTCATTAGGATCAAAAGTACACAAGAGTTAGTGATTTGATGATTAAGGATGTAAAGGTGCATTCTTGGTTTCACATATATCAAAAATATGCATTAGGTGTGGTTAAGCATCCTCAAGATTGTATTTTTAGAAATATAGGAATAAAGGAAGTGTTTTAGGGTTTAAAACCTTTCTGAAGTTGTAGATCATGTTGAGCTGATCAATTTCATATATAATTTTGCATGTTATGGAGATAGGGTAAGGGGGTTACAATTTTTGTAAGATATACGTTAAAAACTATATGAGATAGAGTTTCGGGAGTTACATTTTATTTAACAATGGAGGTGGGCCAAGGATATCTGATCCAATGGAAAATGTGGGTGTGGGTGGTGCCGTCTTTCACTGGTGGATGTTGTACCACTAATGGTCATCTCACGTCACTAGAGGACGTTGTGTGCAACTAGGAACTGATTGTGGTAGTCTCACATCACTTATGGATGTTGTGCACATTTGGTGACAGTTCACTGACACCACACGCTGTTAGCACCAGATCCAATGGTCGAATTGAGCAGGGCCATCGAGGTCCATGCGATCAACGTCCAATGAGTTGTCACTCCAGTATGTGTGATATGTTTCTCCTAAGCCCTAGATGTGGTGGTGTTGTTTCCAGAGTAAGGGGATACATGAGTTTGACGACACACATGGCTTGGGGAAATGGTCGATCCACCCCAACATGACTGATGCGACCCTATTTTGGGCTTTATCTTTTCTCTTATTGTACTTTAATCACATATAAACTTGTTAAAAAGCATGTTATTTCTCCTAATATGTGTATTACTGTCAAATGCACTTCTGTACATTCTTTGTATGTTTTTTAAGTACTTAGACCACACCTTGGATGGATGGGAGAGAGATAAAGGATGATCCTAGGGTTTCTCTACCCATTGAAGAGTCCAAGGAGGGTCAAAAAGCTCCTCCAACCTACCCCTAGTGGCCAAGAGTCAAGCCAATCAAATAAGTATGTGGAAATCTAAGGGAAAAATAGAAGTTGCCCTATAAGACCCCTAGAACGGTCCTATTGCCAAGGAACAACCATGCTACCAAAGTCACAATAGATCATAGGTACAAAGCAATTAAAACCAAGCTCAATAGAGCAACCTTGTTGGATTGCACGGTCATGCCAACAAGGACCCGCACGGTCATATAGCTAGCCACAACCGTGGTGCCAATCTACCAGTATGCCTGTGGCGATCAAAACATCCATCATTCCCTCCTTTCAAAACCACCATGTGGCCCTACACGCTCATGCCATTACCTTCCCACCACAGTTGTGGTGTCCACCATGACCGTGCTACCAAGTCCTCTGACTCCAATACAAAAACTGACATTTTCACTTCACACCTTGCTGTTCCACCTGAGCACAAGAATTCTGCACCCCAGTCACCACAACCGTGGAGCCCAGAATGGTTGTGGTGCCAAAAACCCTACCAAATTTCTGCACAACTTTACCCATTTTACCCCCACTTATTCTAGTGCTTCCCCACCACCTATATATACTTGGGTAGTGGATGGAGCACGGGGTTAACCATCTTTTTAGTACTACTAGGCTCCCTTGAGCATCCCTATCACCTCCACACCCCATTTTACTTCCATTCCATCACTTCTTACTCCAAAACCCTTCTTTGTAGGGGTTTGGTCACTTTCCTTGCCATTTCCATGCCATTCATCCTTGGAGGAAGGAGGTGCTAGAGATTGGAGCTGTTGGAGAAGGATATTTCTTCCTCTACACCAGGCTCCATGGATACTTCTACCCCTTTCTCCTCTCTTTTTGTATTTTACATTTCTATGAGTAGACAGGCCCCTTAGGTGGGCTATCCGAGGTCAGAAATGTTACTTTGATACCATATTTTTTTGGTCGCCAAAAACCCTGTTACTTTTTTTTGATCTTTTTGAAAAAAAGGTACATAACACAACAAAAAAGCAAAAGGGTGGAGATTAGAAGAAGATGAAAATTACTAAACTCATCCCACGTAGGGGAGGGGGAACAAGAGAAAGAATGAATAAGTAAAGAGCTTGTATATCAGGCGGATATCTATACAAAGGTGATTGAAGGAAAAAAAGAAATTGTATCAAACAACCAAAAGAAAGTCAGACTTCAGGATTATTTGACATCCCAATATTTGATCTGAAAACCTAGACTTCAGTTTTCATAACCTTCCAAAGCACATAGCTTGAACGAGTGATCTCCTCATTAACCCTTCTATTTCTTTCCTTCCAACAATGGTAAAGAATAGCTACATCATAAGTGCTATCCATAATTCCAAAACCAATACTAATATCTTCCCACTTTTTTGCAGCCCAACACATAAACCTTACTCATGAGTAGATAACCATAACTCCTTAACATAGTGACAAGAGAAAGAAATATGGTCGGAGTCCTCATAATCATTGCAACACAGAAAACACATAGATGCAAGCTGGATACCTCTTCATCTAGAATAATTAGAACTTGGTAATTTGTTTAAGACTACCTTCCACACGTGAGTTATAAACTTCTTGGGAGCTTTAATCTTCCACAATCACTTAAAGACTGTAATCTCCTCTTCCTTTTTTCTAGTAGCTTCCCACATATTCTTAAGTTTTAGATTGTCTTTACCATTAATGGTAATGGAATCCTGATCAGAAATAATGATATTGTTGGAAATGATAGCCTGCATAATGATGTCTGAACACCTGCTCTCTGGAACCTTCCACATCCCATTACAGATGATCCTACTTAGCTTGTCTGAGTATTTCAAACTAGATGTTAAAGGAATCAATTAATCAACCAAATCTATAAGAAACTTACCCTTCATCCAGGGATCTTTCCAAAGGCTGGACATATCCCCTTGGCCAATATTGAAATTTATCACAGAAAGAAGATTGCTCCTCACATGAAGAATATTATTAAAAATCCATGAAAAATTGGAGGACTCATCAATATTCCAAAAGGACTATTTCTTAAGGTATTTCTCATTTATCCACTTGACCCATATCATATCTTTTTTAGCCATAATATTCCATGCATTCAACATAAGACAAGCTTTCTCCACCTCCTTAGTTTTCTTTAGACCTAGGCCACCTTCTTTTTTTGGTAAGGTGACTTTTTCCCATTTGACCAAGTGTAGATTCTTCTTCTTCTCAAAACCACCTTACAAAGAATATCTACATAATATATCAATTTCATCAATAGTGGAGCATTGAATAGGAAACGAGAAAATCTGATAGAGATGAATGGAAGATAAAGTTGACTTTATAAGTTCACACCTTGCCATAAGAGACATGATTTTAGATTTACAAGATTCCAACTTTCTCTTAACTCTATCTATCAAACTAGCACATAACGTCCTAGTCAATTTCCTAGTAAAGATAGGTAACCCATGGTAATTCGCATGTCCAATGTTCTCTTTCCTATTCAGAATATCAAGGATAGACATATCAACTTTATTACTCAGAAAAATAGATATTTTGTCAAAGTTAATAACCAAGCCTGACATCCTAGAAAATTTGGAGAATAACACTTTGAGATTTTGAGCTTCATCATTAGCAACTTTCATAAAAACCATCAAATCATACACAAAAGCAATATGAGATAGATGTAAATGCTTAGACACCTTCACTGGCATGATTCTCTTACTCTGAACCTCATGCTTCATGAGCTTTGAAAAACCTTGCATGACAATAACAAATAGGTAAAGAGAAATTGGGTCTCCTTGCCTAATGCCTCTAGAAGGAACAAAGGAGCATATGGGCTCTCCATTGACCAAGATCTGATAAGAAGTGGAAACAAAGAAATTTTCTATCCATTTGATCCAAATCAAAGGAAACCCATTTTATATAGCAAAGAAAATAGAATACTCCAATTAATTGAATCATAAGCCTTTGTAATATCAGCTTGAACATACATCTTAGGAGATGAAGAATAACCTCTCTTGAAGTCATTAAGAATTTCATTAGTAACAAGAATATCACCCCTTATATTTCTCCCCTTCACAAACACACATTGACTTTGATCAATGATCGAATCAAGGATGGCAAGAATTTTTGAAATTAACTTATTGTAAACATTGCACAATGATATAGGGTGCCAATTAGATATAAGATCAGTATCCCCATTTTTTGGCAAAAGATAGATGAAAGATATGTTAGCTTTCATTAAAAGATTGCCATTGTGAAAGAATTCCTATATAGCACTGAACACATCATTCCCAATAATTGGCCAAGAGTGTTTATAGAAGTAACCGTTAAACCTATCCGGGCTAGGTGCCTTATCACAATTAAGATCCTTAACCACTTCATCCACTTCAGACCTCGTAACAGGAGCAATAAGAGATGATTTCTGCTCAACATTCAGAATATTTCCTGTCCATTCACCTTCCCAAACATTATTATGATTGTTGCCACCTCTATACAGAGAAGAATAGAAGTCCCTAATAACATCCTTTATGCAAAAATGATCATGAGTGATAGAGTCATTAACATTAAGACTTAGAATTTTTATTCTAATGTCTTCTTATTTTAAGAGAGGAGTAAAAGAACTTAGAATTACAGTCACCCTCCTTAAGCCATTGCACACGAGACTTCTATCTCAAAAAGCCTTCCTCCGCCTTAGAACTAATCTCAGCAATATGTCTACTATTTTTGGCAATAGTTCTCAGATCTTCATCAAATGGGAACTAATTAGCTTTAGATTGGTCTAAGTCAGTTTTGATTCTATCAATCTGGGCATTTAAAAAAAAAATCCCCAACAAAATTTATATTCCACACCACAAGCTTACTTTTAAGATGGTTCAATTTCATGTACAAACGATACATAGAAAACCTTCAAAACTCCAAGAATCTTTAACAACATATTCAAACTCTTCATGACCCATCCAAGCATTAATAAATCTAAACAATTCTTCAACTCTCCTTAACTCCCCAATAGAAAGATGGATTCTCCTATGATCACTCACACTATTTGAAATAACTTCTCCATTAAACTTAGGAATAGACGACTGAAACAAATAATTATAGATGATTTTATCAATCTTTGAAGTAATGAAGTTCTCACCTTCTTGATGATTGTCACATGTGAAATAGGGACCATTCAAATCAAGCTCAATGAAACCACAGTTGAACATGCAACTATTAAAATCAAGTATAGATTTATTCGATGGTGGTTGTCTCCTAATTTTCTCACAAAACTTCCTAACAACATTGAAATCACCCAAAAGAACCCAAGGGCTATTCATGCTCATGTGAATATCTTCTATATTATTCCAAAGGCTAGCTCTCTCCAAATCTCCATTGTGACCATAAACTGTAGTTATAAAGAAAACCAAATCTCCAGACTTGACTTCAAGACGTGTATGATGATCTGATTCATTAATTTTAGATATCAATCAATCTTTCCAAATAATAAGAACCCTTCCAAGAACATGGGACTCATGGCTAGATACCCAACTATAATTTGAGAAATGTTTCTCCATAAATTTAGCTATCCCTTTTTTCCTCAACTTGGTTTCCATTAAGATAACAATCTCACTCTTAGAACGTCTCACTTCATCAAGAACACTTTTTATCTTATTTCTAATCCCCCTAACATTCCAAGATGAGATAGATATAGTAACAATCATTTGGACACCTAGGCTATTGAGCTGACAGCCTCAGCCACCAGGGTCCTCACTAATGATTTCCAAAACTCCAAAACTATTGTGCATAGGAGAGAAAACTGAATTGGCAACTCTATGGTAGATACCCACATTCACAGGAGAAATCTGATAAGGATTTGGGGCACTAACTTTAAAGATACATTTCAGAGGGGATTTAGATTTTGATTTCCAATTAACTTCTTGAAAACCTACTTCATTCGACTCAGCTGAACAATCCAATTCCTAATAAACTGATATAGGCGTGGATGGGATAGATCTCTGACCCTCAGTAATATGAGTAGAGTGATGGCTAACCATATTACAGTTATGGTCTGATAGAACTTTATTCACAGGTACTCTAGGTCCAAAATAAGAAATAAATTGATCCGAAGCACTAATTGAAGAAGAAGCTACATCTATATTGTTTACCTCCATAGACAAACCTTCAAATGATGAATTAGCTTGGACCTGATTGATAATAGAACTTTTAGAACCAAAAACTTCCTATTGAACACCCACATTCGGAGGAACCACATGGCCTTTATCCTTCTCATTTTCTCTAGAAATCAAAATACTCTCTTGATTTTGATTACTAACTGATGGCTGAACTTTCTCCTTCCAAACCTTCTTTGGACCTTCATAAGAAATAACAACATCTTTAACTGGACTACACATAGAATCATCATGCCCGAAGAAACCACATCATTGGCATTTATAAGGTAGCCACTTATACGACACACCAACCTTGTGAACAACACCTTCATCACTTACTAGAGTGATATGATTCAGACACTGAGAATCAACAAATATGATAACTTCAATCCTCACAAACTCCATTCTAGAACATGTTTTCATAGGCTCATCAGCACAAATTGGAATGCCAATCATTGATTCAATTCTCCCAAACATTCTAGAATCCTAAAGCTCAATTGGCAGATGATAAATCCACACCGAGATAGGAAGTTATCTGATCTTCTTGTTCACAAAGCTATCTCCCTCTTTCCATCTCACGAGTACTAGAGGTTTGTTTTTAATGAACCAACTCCTAGACAATGCATGATTGAGATCCTGAGGCTCAGAGAATCTCACCAAGAACATACCATCCCCTCATTTCAGAATCTTCATAGTTCCTTATGGTTTCCAGATCCACTTGAGAAAGTTGAGAAGACTAGGAATATGTGGAACAAAATCAACTATATAACCAACCAGCGTGTTACTCCACTTAATAGCAATCTCCTGTGCTTCTGAGTTAGGGTATAAGAGTTTACCGTCCACCAAAGAAACCTTCATATGACATAACAGAAATGGAGCAGTAGATCTAATCAGAGAAGAGTAGTCTGCCCATCCATCTAGTTGTTCCAAAGAAAACACATTAGCATCTACGACTATCCCTGGACACTCCTAAATAAACTTTTGCACTTCCTGGTTGGCTGGGAGTCCCAGATCTAACAGTTTCCGACCGGTGGTGCAATGTTGCCCCAGCAGTCACCCCCCGTGCCGCTTCTTGCCTCTCCACCATGCTTCTATATATATAAAATTTGATACCATTTTCGGGGGAAAGTAATATATAAACTTTGTAATTTTATATGATAATGATTATCTTCTACTTTCATCTCATTTCCCATGGATTGCTTGTTTATTTATTCTTGCAACCACTTGGGGTTCTAGGAAAATGGCTTGTATGTAGCTATTTTGGGGAAAAACTTCTAGGTCCAACCAGTGGATCCCTAGCTAGCTACCCATCTTTGTACATGTTAATACATTCCCTACACCTAGGTGAGAGATCTAAGTGGCTAGTTTAGAAGCATTTAGTGTAATTCTTTTGGATCTTCCTAAAGGCTAGATGGTAGATCATGTGAGGTGTAATAACCTTATTTCCACCCTCCATTACTAACCTCTACCCCCAATTATCCTAATAGCTTCTATCCTAGAAACCTAAACTTGATTAGATCATATTATAATTCCACCTAAACCCTAATCTAAATGTGTTCTTAAGGGTGGATAGGGTGTGCTATGATGTAGTTCCCCTTCACACACCTTATTCCATCCATGGCCAATGAGTAGTTTTGGGAAATCTTCTAGCATCTAACTTGTTGTTTGGTTTGATGATCTAAATGAAAGATTATGTTTGCATGTTATCACACCAATTCAATTGATAAGTACATTCCCCCAACAACCCACACTTCCCATAATTGTCTAAAACCCTAATTTATTTCTTGGTTAGCTAGTCTTTTGTTTTTTTAGCTCTTTTCTTGCTTAATGAGCCTCTTGCTTTGTTCTTGCTAGCCTATTATTAGATTAGGTCTTAAATTGCCTTGTTTGCCCTAGTTTTATAGTTTTTATATTATAGTTGTGTTAATTCTTGCTCTTGCTTGCTTTAGAATTAAATTGTCTAGGGTTGCCTAGGTTTTGATATTGCTTTTCTTTAATTGTTTATTTGTATAACATTAGTGAAATATACCCAAAATCAACCTCAAACCCTTCAATTCTAGACTCCACTATAAGAACCCAGTCAAAGCTAACTAAACTCTAGTACCCCTCCCTCCCTAAGGATCGAACCCTAACTTGCCATCTTCATACACTATGATATGAACACTTGAGCTTGCAAGTGAGTTTTTAGAGTATTAGAAGTATTTTCAATCATTAGGGTCTTATAAATGTGAAGGACCTAATGTGTGCATCTCTTGTGCGCATCACACTTACTAGTGTCGTTGTCAAGGAGAAAGGTGCTTTGCCTAGCTAGTTAATTTATATTTGAGTTTTCCTTTTGTCGTCATCGTTTCTATTCTTTATTCTTTTTATTAATTTTGCATATTGGTTTGTTAACTTGTCCTCTTTTGTTTTGTTGTGTCTTGTGCAAGTGACAAGCAACCCATGGAAGACCGATATGCACATGAGAGACCTCCACCACCTCACTTGCCACTTCATGACTACTTCATTCATGGCAACTAAAATTTTCCAATTTCGAGTAGAGTTGATCAAATGCCAGGGGAGAAATTCTCCATCCCTCCTAGTCTTCTTGGGTTCCTACCCACCTTCTATGACTCAGAGAGTGATAATCCCTACAAGTACTTGGATTCTTTTCTTAGAATATGCTCTACCTTCACAATGATTGTTGTTCGTGATGACTCCATGCGACTCTCTTTGTTCTCATTCTCTCTCAAAGATAAGGCCAAAGATTGATATGATTTGAGAACATACATCATGAGTTAGGGAGGAATGGAGAATGCCTTTCTAAAAAAATTCTACTCCATTGCAAGGTTGCAACATATGTGGCATGCCATAGTGAGTTTCAACCAAATGGGTATATAAAGGTTCCATGATGCTTGGGAAAGATTTTGTAAGATGTTGAGAGAGTGTCCACACCATGATATTCTATTGTGGGATCTTATTCAATCCTTTTACTCTGATCTCTCTCAAATGAGTCAAGCTACAATGGATTCTTCTTGTAGAGGTGCTTTAATGGCTAAATCACCCAAAGAGTCATGGCCATTGTTTAAGCACTTAGCAGAATATTCAAGGAACTGAGATTCTAGCATGGTTAATGATGGTGATGGTGCCATTGGTATGACACCTTCATCTCTAGTGATTCAAGCCCATAAGTGATGAAAATTCTTGCTGAGATGGTGAATCTTGTGAATAATCAACCGAGAAGTTCTCCTAGTCACTCATTGAATTCTATTGAGTCTTTTAGTGTAGAACTAAAGGAACTTCATGCCCATGACAATAAGGAACAACAAGGTAAAAGGTATAGTTCATGGTTTGAAGATGAAGTTCTCTCTAGGTTGAAAGAATTTGATGATGTTCAAAAGAATGTGACAAGTCTTGAGCAAAGAATGGAGCAGATCTATTCAATACTTTCTCTTCAAGAGTAAGGAAAATTGACTTCCCAACCCATAATGAACTTTAGAAAGTGGACCAATAGGTGTCACTCACGGATCCTATATTACGACCCCAATACAAGTGCATCCCATATATCAATTTCAAGGCCCTCCTATGCCTTATACACCTTCACCATCTCCATTGCCACAACCTTCCTACCAATACACATATCACCCTCAATACTCCTCCTACCTCATTTACAACACCAAGGACCACCTCCACCTCCTCCACAACCACAACAAGCTCTCTCTCTTCACCATAAGCAAGTTAGTGTTGTGATATTTCTAAGGAGTGGAATAATCATTGAGCAACCAACAATTGAACTGGGGCAGTGATTGTGTGAGGCAATGACATGTTGAGGGAACAAGGCTGGAGAATTCAAGTGGTGATACTGTGATTGATACAACTCAAAATGATAATGTGGTACATCAAGTTGAGAGTGTAATACTATTTGTTCCACCCTATTCAATGTATGTAGGTTCTACAATCCCTAGCGTTCCACATGTGATTCCAAGGGTTCCTCACATCATGCCACAAGAAAACCAATCCAAGTAATGTTAGTGCAAGTGAGCCACCATTCCCCAAGGCATTGGATGAGATACTATCATCAAAATGGGGAAAAAGAACAATGCTGACACTCTACAAATGTTTTGAAAAGTGAAGGTGAATATCCTTTTGTTGGATGCTATCAAGAAGATTCCATCTTATGCCAAGTTTCTCAAGGATATGTGCACTTTCAAGAGGAAGTCCATGGGGAGGATACCCAAGAAAATCAAGTTGACAAAACAAGTGAGCTCTATCATACAACACTTGCTTCCTATAAAGAGGAAAGACCCATGAGACCCACTCATGCCTAGCTACATAGGGGGACATTGCATAGACCAATCCCTACTTGATTTGAAATCTAGTGTGAATTTGATGCCATATAGTGTCTATGTTGTGTTGGGATTGGGTAAGTGGAAAGTGGCTAATTACACTCTCCAATTGGTGGATCGTTCTATCAAAGTTCCTAGAGGAAGAGTGGATGATGTCTTGGTGTTGATAGACAAAGAAAGAGGAGTGGTGTTCCCAACATATTTCATTGTTCTTGATATGGATCTAGAGGATAGAAGGATTTCCATAATCTTGGGAAGACCTTTCCTATCTATAGTAGATGCCAAAATACATGTGTGTAGTGGCACAATGATGGTATCCTTTATGGATATGAAGATAAAGATTCATATGTTCAAGACCCACTCCTGGAAAGATGAGGATGTTGAACATTGTCACTTGAAGAATTCGGTCAATTACACTAAGCATGGAGATTCATATGGAACGTCTCTTGGTAACCTCTATGATCAATGGGAAAAAAATTGTCATCAAATGCAAATGAGAGATGCATCTACTTTAAGAGTGAACATACAAGATTTCCAAATGGTTGATTGATCGACAGAATTATAAGAAGCCCAATTGGAGGCATGAAACTTAGCAGTAGTGGGATGAAAAAATCATTTGGATCAAATATTTGATGTTTTGAGGATTTTAGAATTGGACTGACATCTTACAGTGTCCCCTATGTTTGTGGTACTTTGGAACAACAATGGTGGGATGTTGGATTTTAACAATTAAATTGAAGGAAATGCACAATCCCCATAATGAATGTCTTGATCATCACGGTCATGTGACAAGCTAGTAAACACAATCATGTGGGTTTTGTAGATTATGCCTTGACTGTTGGGTCACCACATTATTTCTTTTTGGATACTGCAGGCGTCGGTAAGACACAATGCCTTGGCATCCAACACGACCATTCCAGCGGTGGGCCCACCCATTTAAGTGACTCAATCCATCAACAATACAACACTAATTCATTTCATCTTCATGCGACTAGAATGACCGTGCACAAAGGAAAGACTCCTAGACGGCCGTGTAACGACCTACAACCCATTCAAACCTCCCTTTCCTCCTACCCCACCTTTGATCAACCTCCATTCCACTCTAGAAACCTCCACATACCTCCACCTTCCTTCTTTACTCCATTTCCACTACCTAATCTCCCCATACCTCTCCATTCCGCCCCACCTAGACAACACTCTAAAAATCTAGTTTTCTCCACATCTCCCAATTGAAATCTGTTCAAGATGAAGGTGTTCAGAAAAAAATTGAAGGAGGGGGACAAGAATGTCATTTCCTATGACCATCGACCCAAAAATAGCTCCTCTACATCCCGATCTATGACTCTCTCTTTCTCCTACCTCTAAATCCAATATCTGGCTCTCATGAAAAAACAACCTACTCGATGATAGTGATCTAGATGCATTGGTGGATTTCATAATGGAGGAGGCCACAACTCATCCATGATGTGAAGGAGTTATTGCAACTACGTCTTTGTTATAAGAAGAACCACCACACACATCAACTAGACATTCCACTTCTTCCGCTGTGCCACAATAAAAACTATAGTTGCAAGCCTAAAGGTGGCTATCTCATGGTGATGAGGATGAGGCAATGGAAGATGAACATCTTGAGCAAGATAGAGTACCCGAGAAGGTCACACATAGTAGAGACGATCAATTGATAAAACCACTACATCTATAGTGCTTGACATACAAAGTGATTGCTACATGCTAAGCTTGCCAGTCTACAATGGAAGCATTGGGTCTCCATTCTTATAATCAAGAACTCATCAAGACCATGGGATTGTTTGATGTGACAGAATCTGTCTAGTAGACTTATGCTGAGATTAGACATTAGTTCTTTGCTACCTTGGAATAGGTCACATACAAAGAAGATGAATCTCTCCGCTTTAGGTTAGGGAATGATACTCGCATCCTCACTACCTCCATAGTCAACAAGTTTTTTCTAGAGAATCTTGAAGTAGCGACCCTCCTTGATCAAGAGAGAATGAAAATGATTCTAATGTAAATTATGCATATATGTGTAAGAAGCTAACCATGCACAATAATTTTGTGGCGGGGAAATAGAAATATTCCAATCCATAACCCCTACCGAGGTATGTTTAGAAGGTTTTAGAGAATTCCATATTTTCCCGGTATGAGAACCTAAGGAGATACACCAAGTAGGATCCTTTTGTGTTGGGATGGATGGCAAAAGGTAGGCATGTTAATTTAGGGACACTACTCATTGATCATATGAAAACTATCCCTTCTAAGAGCAAACATAAATTAATGGGAGGGCTTGTCACTTCAATTGTAGTTGCCCTAGATCATGATGTGGTACGATATACCAAGGTAGAAGGGGGAAAGCTCATATACCTACAATATTTTGTTCTCTCATCCATGGTTTCAATTGTTAATAGAAGAATCATACACCGATTCAACCCTCCTTATGAAGGGATTTCCCTTGAGCTTCCTTACCATGGCACACCTCTCTTGGAGGAGTAGTGTTCATCTCCAACTTTCTTTGACACTTTGAGGAGATGGGAGTAGGAGACAAATGTAGAAGACTATAGAAATTTGGTAGAAGAGAAATAAGCACATAGGGTGAGAAGAAGAAGATAGAGACAACACCACATCAGCCCACAATGAATGCCTATAACATGTCAAATGTATAGGAAAAGTGTGAGGGCATTCAGAGAACAAAGGAGGGAATTCAAAGGATGTAGAAGACCAAATGGTTGGACAAACCACGAATTCATCATCAAATCACCCACATGTACTGCTATCATCATGCATAGGTGTAGAGAAACCCCCAATGGGTAAAAATTTCTGGGAGAACAATCCACGTACTAGGAGACATACCTTCCTCTACAAATGAACTACTACAAAAGTTACTACCAATACCCTCAACCATATGAGGGTGAGGAGAAGAAGACAAAGACAACACCATAACAACCCACAATGAATGTCAATGACATGTGGAATGTACATGCACAACTGAAGGGCATTTAGAAAACACATGAGGGCATTCAAAGGATGCAAACAACCATGTGGTTGGATAAAAAATGAATGCATCATCAATCACCCACATGTACCGCTATCAGTACGCACAAGTGCAAGGAAACCCCCAATGGGGGAAATTTTGGGAGCAATCTTTGGCTATCAAGAGAATACTTGCCTCTACAGGTAGACTACTGGGGTAGTTAGTACTGATACCCTCAACCACATGACGAGCGCCTCTGAGCCACCATATTAGTAGTGATCTTCTACCGTATCACTCCTAGGATTTAGTGTCATGTTAAGGACAACATGACTCAAAAATTTGCGGTGGTAGGGCAGTACGCCCTAATTTCACTCATTACTCATTTCATCCTACCATTTCCTTTTTCTTTGATAATTCTAATATATATATATATTATATTTCCATTTTCTTTGCATACATGCATGTATTTTACTCAATTTCTTACATTTTGTGAAAATTTTCAATTTTTTTCTATTCAATTATTCCATGCCATCCATTTCATCTAATGCAGATTTTGTAACTTTTATGTGTTTTTAGCTAGAATTTGCTTGTTTCTTGCTTGTTGCTTCATAATGAAGGTTTGAATATGATTGAAGGAAAATTGGCACCATTTTTGCCGATTTTGCCCAAACTTGGAATTTCTTACCTAAAAACATGTTTTAATCCAATCTCTACATATTGAATTGAAGATGTTGACCTTTGAAAAATGCATGTGTATTCTCATGGTCTATTGCTAAATGGTCTAATTTTTTAACATTTTACATGTAATCACCTCTTTCATACCTTTGAAATGCTTGGTTGAATTTTGATCTAAGAAAGCCACAAACACTTAGGGTTGTCTCTAATCTCACGATATAAATTTGGTTTTTATATTGCTCATTAATGTGGTGTGTCATTATTTAAAGAAGTTGTTGGAGTAATTTTCATGCAAGAGATCTCATGTTGAATCCCACACTAGTGACCCTTCTTTGACTCACTTTTCTTTCACCATTCTTGACCTCTCTGCCTCATCAAAAATTGCCAAAGAGCACATATCAACCTTGGCCACCATCCAAAAGTTTGGGATGTCCATTTCAATATCCCTCCCCTTCACTCTTACCCCCATGTTCACCAACTATACCCAAGGCAAATAAAAAACAAAAAGAAAATAAAAGATTCTCATATGTAATGGCATCTAAATAAAGAAAAAAAGAATGCTCCTATGTAATAACACTCCTATATCACAATGCAAACCCCCTTCTTCTATTTACATGTCCATTGAGCTAGGAAACATAAAAAATAGCTCATATTACCTTTTTCATAGCCACGTGGGTCAGTTAGTTTGGTTTGAGACATAATATTGAATGTATGAAGGCAAAACAACACCCCATTCATATTCGATTCTCCACCATGAAACAGTTTACCTAGAGCTATATGAAAGCCGTATGAATTAATTATGAATTCTATCCTGATATTTAAATTTTATATGCTCATTGCTTTAATCATGACTGGTTTATGAAAGAGGAGAGGGAAGAGGTGAAATACATATATGTAGTCATCATTTAGTCCATCTAGTCAATGTACAACTATTGCAATGCATTTGTCATTTCCTACTTGTTAAAAAATTGAAGAGAGATTGAGTTGGAGCATACTTTAAGACAAGTATATTTTAAGTTTGAGTTGGTGATATAGACCTATTTTAGGTCTTCATATTTTTTCTTCTTGTACTTAAATCACATCTAAGCTTATTAGAATGTATATTACTTCCCCTAAAATGTGTATTACTATAAAATGCACTTATGTACGTTCTTTGCATATTTTCATATAGTTGGACCATGCCTTGGATGGATGGGAGAGAGAGAGGATGATCCTAGGGGTTCTTTACCCCGAGAGGATTCTAAGGATAGTCCCAGAGGTCCACCAACATACCCCTAGTGTCCAAGAGTCAGGATAAGCAAATTAGTCAATTGAAATCCAAAGAAAAGATAGAAATGCCCTAGAATACCCTTAGCACGACCGTGGTGCCAAGGAACGACCGTGCTATCAAAGTCAGTTTGTCAGCAAATCATACAGACAAAGCAACTCAAGTCAAGCTTAGCATAACAACCATGGTAGACTGCACATTCATGCCAAGAAGGACCCAACACGACCATGTAGCCATCCACGACCATGGTGCCAATTTACCAGCATGCATATGGAGATCAAAACAGCCAACATTCCCTCCTCCCAGAATGACCGTGTGGCCATGTACGCCTGTGCCATTATCTTCCCACCACGGCCGTGGTGTCCAACATGACCCTGCCACCAAGAACTCCAACTCCAATACATAATCTGAAAATTTTCAATTCACACCTCTCTTGTTCCACCTGAGCATGACCATTCTGCAGCTCAACTACCACAATAGTCATGGTGCCCAGAATGGCCATCGTGTCTAGAAACTCTATAGTTTTTCTGCATTGTATTACTACTTTTACCCCCACTTTACCTAGAGATTCCCCACTACCTATATATACTTGGGTGGAGATTGGATCATGGGGTGAGCCATCTTGTTAGTGATATTAGGCTCCCTTGATCATCCCTAACACCTCCATAACCCATTCTACTTCTATTCCATTTTTTCCACTGTAAAACCCTTCTTTTTAGGGTTTCAATCAATTTCCTTTCCATTAACATGTCATTCATACTTAGAGGAGGGAGGTTTCAAAATTGGAGCTACTAGAGAAGGATATTTCTTCCTCTTACCAATATCCATGGCTAATTCTACCCCTTTCTCCATTCTTTTTGTATATACCATTTCTATGAGTAGCTAGGCCCCACTTTTCAAGGAAAAGTTATTCCATTATTATCTAGCACTTAGGAAAGAGTCAAAGTTCATACAATCATAATAATAAGGAATACACGAGTGTATTACGTCATAATGATCATTCTAAACTAACTACCATAAACATGAAATGCCTTGTTAAAACATCAAATTAGTTAAGTTGCCTTGTCTTTGTGCTTTGCAAGATATTCTAGATCTATATTGACCGATCTATGAACTTTAGAAATTGTTACCATCCATCGTCAATCCTTTAGTTCATTAATAGAAAATTTCCATGCATTGAAAGCAGGTAAGTCCTCACTCCCTTCATTAAGGACCTGAACAACCTAGGCACTATCTATCTCAATAATCAATTCCTATCAACCTTGTAGCCATGCATGTTTAAGGGAAAAGGATATGGCATATAACTTTGAATGCAGAATAGTAAATAAATCAACATAAAAGGATTACAACCATGCATGACACCAATCTCCACAATGAGATCTTGCTACTTCTACTACATAGATTTTGTCATTTTTGTAAAGGCATCAACATTAATTGTGATCCAACCCAAAGGTGGATGTGTTCAATAATTTGGGACTATTGAGGTTTGTATGGAATGTTTATGAGAAGGTATATATGATAGAATAAAAGCTTCATTTATCAATTCAAAATGGCTCCAAATATTACAAAAAGTCAATAATATGTTCATTTGTTGACCCCAAAATATGAAGTCACTTTAGTCAATCCAGATCACATTGCAAGCCACTGTGAAGATGAAAGTGACATATTTACTTAGATGACGACATTTATCAATCCAAGACTGAAAAGGAATTGTGAAGAAATCTCAAAAATAGTATTGTATATGAAGAGCATAATAGATAACCATCAATGCAGTACAATCTCATAGAGCATGGAGAGTTGTTTCAATGTCATGTGCACACACTGGACAACTAGAATTAGTTGTAAAATGCCTCTATATTGGTCATTAATTCCTCATTGACGACTAGCCATTCCAGGCCCATTTTTCTACTCCATTATTAGATAATAGAGTAACCAACTTGATAATGTCTTAAACTACTGATCTGTAAAGGTAGTGCTCCAGGAATGACACATCCCATTCACCCATATAATTTACCAGAAAAGTAACTTTTAAGTAAAGTAGTTGTGTGGGTATCAACATGATGTAGTAAGGTGGAGTTTGGAACCCAAAGGTTAGTCCAGATAGAAACTTGTGTGCCATTAGTCACTGCAATCACACTATTAGACTGCATATAAGGAGCAATGAATGTTGGTCCTCATTGATAAAGACTTGTATTTCTGAGTGAGGCCCAATAACCATGCAGACAACCACCCTTTCTTCATTCCAAGATCTCATTGAGGGTATGCCTAGGCAACATGATATCTTTGGAGAAATGATTTGATCGCATGCTACCGATGATAAGGGGATTTGAGTTCTACTCCTCTATTGGATAAACTACATGATCATTCTATCAATGTTATAACAAATATGCATTAGAATCATAGATGTTTGCATTGTATGCACAGGAATTGTGCCCAATACTAATTTGGCTAGACATTGTCATCCATATAATCTCATAGTGTTAGCAGCCTAGCCTGAGATTTGTGCCTTATACTATCAAGAAGATAATAATATGTCATTCTATTCACCCGACCATGGAGGATAGGTATCCCCTGACATTTTCCTAAATTTTCTACCTTACACACATTGGTTTTTTCAAAAATAGAAACCCAAACATGTTGGGACACATAATGGGAAAAGAATATAACACATTTTCCAGAGATATAGACTGGCCCTATGCCTCTTCGAACAACTTGATGAAATGCAAAATTGTGTCCACATTCTTTACTGTAGCCTTTGCAAATAAGATAATATCATCCACAAATGCTATATGTGAAACATATGGTCCTTGAGAAGAAATTTTTACAGGTTTCCATGCCCCTTGAGTGACCTTATCTTCGATTAGTTGACTCAATCAATTTAAACATAATACAAATTGATAAGGTGATAGAGGACCCCTTGACAAAGACCTCTATTGGCTTTAAAACTCTTTATTTGGCCTTCTGATATTGGAACCATAATGAAAGTAATTATATTTTGTAGAAGGAGGACTTTTATTAAAATATCTAGAATAAAGCCCCAAGAAATCCTATCATATGGTTAACAGATCGACCTTGACAGCCATATACTTAGCAAGTGAATGAATTTGTCTCATGTTGTGTATAATTTCTTGTACCAATATGATATTATATGTTATGTGATGACCCAGAGTGAATCTAGTTTGATGCCAAGATATCCAAGAGTTAATGAATGACTTTAGTCGTTCTACGAGTAACTTGGAGATCAGATTTGGACACACATGTTCAATAAAGATTGGTCTCAATTGGGAACATGATCGAGACAACTTTCACCTTTGGGATTAGAAGACTAAAGTGTGGCATAGTTTACCAGGGAGAGGATGGCCCATAAACACACCTTTGATTATAGTAACTACTGAACTGGACTATGGTGAAGTAAAAATTCAATAGATATGCCATATGGTTCTACTAACTTATTCATAGCCATTAGTTTTAGAGTGGAATTTATCTTGGTTGTGTTTAGGATAGACCTCTATGCTATGACTAAGATGAAGAAAGAGGTGTAAACTATGCCAGTATGAGATCTGTGGATTGTTGGGAATATCTGATAGTTGATATGAACATAGCCACAAAATGGTCCTACACCAAAGATTGAATCTAAGAATCATCTATAATCCAAAGTCCACTAGAATCTTATAGCATATAATTCTATTCTTTTGACGTCGATTCTTAATGAAAGTATTGTAAACTTTAGTGTTCAACTCCCCATAATTAAGCTAGATGATATGTGATTTTTGTGGAAGATAAACTAACTCCCTATTGAGTAGGATATCATTTTGCTTTTGATAGTGATTGTAGAGTGAGTCAAGTTGTTCAGAATAACTGGAAGACAATAGTTGTTGATGCAAATTCAAGTGTATTATGAATTTTTGTTCTTTAGAATGTGCTTCTCTTTGTTGTAATTGTGAATAGAATGTACATGATCTAGATGTTGTGGCCAGTTAAACCGCATCATAGTATAACAAGCTTCATTTAGGTTCTATGAAGCTTTATCTCAAAAGAAAGGGGTAGCATGACATGATTGGTGAATTTTAGAAAAATCATGTTATTATTTGAACATAGAATCCTAGGTAGATGAAGGATGGAGTATGCATACCCCTCTTGGATCCAATGTAAATTAGCCAAAAAGTAATCTAACTGCTCATGTAGCATACCATGTTTATAGGTGAAAGGAAACCAATGAATCCAAGATCTCTAAGATCAACTTCTATTCATGTAGCTTGGAGAAGTTCTATTCTATGAAGTTGAACCTATTGTTATCTCTTTTTTTAGTAGGTGGTAAAATAGAATGAAAGTCGCCATATCCTAACTAGGGACAATGGATAATGCCATGTAGGTAAGGTATGTATTTCTAGAACAGTTGATGCAATTGAGGATTAGGATGTGCTTATACAATAGATACCTCAAGAATGGAGAAATTAATGATGAATTTCAACTTCTGTTATGGAACACTGATCCGATTTCCTAAGAAGATAGATGCCACCTCAAAATCCTGGGGCCTCAATCATGTGCAAAGTTACGTAGCCTAGGCGTTGGATTGTTTCATATTCTTAATTGGAAAAGATTTTGGGTTCCTATAAATCTAGGATATCAGGTTGTAATCTCTTGACAGGATCAAGAATAGAATTCACTATGGTGTCATGGGAAATTCCACAAACATACCAACATAACATGCTTAACATTACACTTAGTTGGGTGGGTCGTACTGAACTTCCTTCTCTTCAACAATATTCATGAGCTTTTTAGCCTAGCTGCATGTTAAGTAAAGGGAATCCTTCATCTTTCCATGTTGTGTTGCTTGGGGTCATAATATTACTTTTATATCATGTTGGGGGAAAGTAATATGTAAACTTTGTAATTTCAATTGATAATAATTATGTTCTACTCTCATCTCATTTCCCATGGATTGCTTATTGATTTATGCTTGAAACCACCTAGGGTTCTATGAAAATGGCTTGTATGTATCTATTTTTGGAAAAGATCCTGGGTCCTACTAGTGGACCCTTAGGTAGCTAACCATCTCCCTAAATGTTAATCCATTCTCCTACACCTAGGTGAGAGATTTAAATGGATAGTTTAGAAGTATTTATGCAATTGATTTGGAGATTCCTAAAGGCTAGATGGTATGTGATGTGAGGTGTAAGACCCTCATTTCCACCCTCCATTACTACCCTCGACCACAAATTTCCCTAATAGCTTCTATCATAAAAACCTAGACTTTATTAGATCCTATAAAATTCCACCTAAACCTAATCCAAACGAGCCTCATAAGGGTAGATAGGGTGTACTATGGTGTAGTTTCCCTTCACACACCTTATTAGGGGAATTATCTAGCATCTAACTTTTTTCTTATTTTGATGATCTAAATGAAAGAGTAATGGTTGCACGTTATAACCCCAACCCAATTCATAAGTACATTCCCCCAAACGACCCACACTACCCACATTTGTCTAAACCCTAATTTACTTCTTGATTATCTAGTCTTTTTCTTGTTTAGCTCTTTTCTTTCTTAATTAGCATCTTTCTTTATTTTTGCTTGTCACTTGATAGTTTAGGTCTTTAATTACCTTGCTTTCTCCATTTTTCTAATTCTTGGTTTAGTGTAGTGTTAGATCTTGCTCTTTCTTGCCTAAATGTAATTTGCTCATTTGGTCCCTTTCTTGCCTTTACTTGCTTTCTTGCTCATTAGAATTAAATTGTCTAGGGTTAGTGTAGGTTTTGATATTTCTTTCCTGCAATTACTTGTTTGTCCAACCTTAGTGTAATCAACCCAAAATCAACCTTAAACCCTTCAACACTAGACTTTATTTTAGGAACCCAACTAAAACTAACTAAGCTCTGTGCCCCCTCTTGCCCTGAGGAATAACCCCCAACGGGCCACCTTCTTATACTACGATACGATCTTGTGCACTTGTAGCTAAATTTTGGAGTACTAGAAGAGTGTATAATTGTGAGGGTCTTATAAACTTGAAGGACCTACTGTGTGCATCTTACGTGCACGTCAAGATTTTTGTATGACCATACAATTCAACACGACTTTTCTATTGAGCTCAACTTGAATAGCTTTGTCCCTCTGATCTATTATGAAATCAAATTTCATAGCTCGAATGATCCTTGGCACCACACCCGTGCTAGGGGTCTTCTAGGGCACATCTATCTTTTCTTTGGATTTCCATGGACTTATTTGCTTGGCTTGAATGTTGGCCACTAGGGGTTCATTGGGATATCTCTTGAACGCTCCTTAGACTCCTGTAGGGGTAGATAAACCCTATTATCATCCTCTCTCTATTCCATTCATCCAAGGAATGGTCCAAGTACCTTAAAAACATGCAAAGAACATCCATAAGTGCATTTGATAGTAATATTCATATTAGAAGAAATAACATGAATTCTAACAAGTTCAAATGTGATTGAAGTACAACACGACACAAAAAAGTCCTAAAATAAGGATTCATCCATGACCCTAAATGGGCAAAGGGAGCCTTGTCCGCTGCTGGTCATGGTCAGGGATGAGCTCCCAAGCTTCACAGAGCTTCGACAAGCTTGGAGTTTTGAGATCTCACAGGCGTCATAGAAAATAGAGAAGTGAAAGGGGAAGTAGGGAGAAAACACAAGGGGAAAGTGATCCATATCAAAAGAGAGTAAAAAGGGTCGAATAGGGAGATTGTAGTCACCTAATCGAGGTTTCTTGGTGTAACATACCAGACCTTGGACCCTACCTTAGAACTTTGATCTTTTGGATTTGGCCAAACAAGGTTGAGGGTTAGACCTAAAAAGATGTTTAGTAAAATATTAATGATCTAATGCATGAATGTATCACCTAAATGCAATCTAATATGTTACATAATTCAATTGGAGGTAATAAGTAGATAAGGAACCTAATTGGATGAATAATAAAGATAGTGGTCCACTAATGGGCCATATGACATATCTCATAAAAATAAGTTACAAAAGTGGGAAAAAAATTCAAATTCGTAATCTATATATCAAAATAAGCCTACATGTCAATTTTCACCTATTTTGGACCCCTTGAAATAATAGGGTAAGTTGAGGAGAGAGAAAATGAATAAAAGACATAAGTAATAAATAATATGATATATAAATTCTAAAATATGGAAATAAAGTCAAATTGTATTCAACTCATCAAATATAACTTGTGGGTGAAGTTTCATCAATTTTGGATAATTCTAGACGTCTCTAATGCATTTGGAAAGAGAAAATGTGATTTACTTTAAAAGAATTGAATAAAATAGCAAAAGTCTCTAAAAGGGAAAACTAATGTCAAAATCAGATTTTACATGTCCTAATTAGGCTAAGTATCAAATTTCATTTAATTTGGACTTTTTTTGTACCTTCAATTGAAGAGAGAGAAAAAGGAAAATTATTTAATCAACACTTTACATAATTTTGATTAGGATAGACCGGCTCGCATAAATAGTAACCACGGACCAAGGTCCGGTATTCTGAGCATAACTCCCTCATTTCTTAACGAAAGTTCACAAAATAACTTGCGTTGGATTGAAAATTTAATTCCGCATCTATCCATACCATATTTGTATACTAACATGGAGAATTAGAGAAACACCTAAACTTTTTCTTCAAGTCTTTTGAAACAACTTCTCACACACCTCCACTTATAAATACTTCTACCCCCGTCTTCTTCGATTGTTTTGCGAACCTTATATCATCCCAATTTCATCCTTTCTTGAGTGGTTGGCTTCTGGTGGTCGTGCTTTGATTTCACCTTGCATCATTATTTCACCCAGAAGCTGAACATGGTTCTTGGTTTGAATTTACGACACCGCTCCCCGACGTCATGTTTATTTTCGGAGCATAATTGGATCTCAGGTAAACAACTCTGGCACTTGTTCTTCATGATCGGTTAGTTAGTTTCACGAACGAATGATGAACACATTTTTTTCCCAAACTCTCAGAAAAGTTTCTCCTTGCCCATCCGACCTCTCTTTCTCTCTTGCAAATTCCCTATTGATTTGACTTTTTCTAATTTTGTGATTGGTTCATCTTGCAAAATTCATATCTTTAATCTACTGGTCTAAAAATTATAAATCAATATGTTTTAGAATTGGAAAAATATTCTTTATCTAATAAACATACTTTCAAAGTCTGATTTCAATGTTTTTCGAAGGATGAATTTTGGAGAATAAACATGTCTAAAACTCATAATAAATGTAACTTTATATAAATTCCAAATTGGATAAAAAGATATATTTTCTTAATCAAGAGAATCTAATAAATCACTTGGTGATGTTTTCATATTTTAATTCGAATTTAATAAAAAGGTGATTTTCTTAGGTTGCAATATAATTACCAATTAATGATTTACCTGTGATATGAAATTAGGTGAAGAGATATTCTGTTAGGATCTAGGGTGTGGATCCTAACCTGATACCAGTGTTCAGAAAAGCGCTATTCGGTGTACGGGCGGACGAGGCACTAAATAGAGTATATGTGGTATGCGGGAGTATATGCGGGAGTATATGCGGTTTTGGATTTTTTTAATAAATTAATATATCTATGTATATTTATATATCAGTCATATAAAATTATATATCACATTGAACAATTACATACAAGGACAACATAGAATGATTAATTAGAAGAAAGGGAGCAACAATATCATATAAATATTTAATTAGAAACAACAAAAATATCATATAAATTTCATTTCATCAATTCTATGTATGTGTGTTTGGAAAAGCGGTGATTAAGCGGCCGCATAAGCGGGTAATCGGCCGCATAATCGGGCCTGGACCGATTATTGATCCACTTTGACATATGCGGTGCAGTCCCCTATCCGAACCGCTTAAGCGGCCGCATATGCGGCCGCACAGACCAATTTCCTGAACACTACCTGATACACACATCATTAAGGTATGTTTTGCATCTCCTATTATTCTACGTTGAGCAATTCACATATATTTCGTCTTTCTCTTGGTCTTGTGTATATTAGCCTATACACAATGTCTTTTCTTTGAAAATCATGGTTCATGTGAACTACCTTATTTGAAATTGATCTTGTAATCAAGGATATTCTTTTGGACTCTCTCTTATGCTTTGAGCATGTTGGACTTATTTGATGATATGTGCCCACTTTGAGGTGGAAGTTTATATGTTGATATGTGCTTCTTTTTCCACCAGGTAGTGGATGTATTTATGGCACATTATTTTATGGATACTTTTAGATGAATGTTCTCATATTTCCTATTCTCTTATATTCTTGTTTATCTTTTTATATGCATCATGTGGTGACAACTAGTATAATGCTGAATGTGCTTTTATGTGGATGTGAACATTTCCACATATGAATGTAGATGTGAAAATTCCTACATATTTATAAATTATGGCAGATGTGAAAAATCCTGCTTGGTAGATGCTGACAGATTTTTGGTAGATGTGTATTTCCTACCTACATGATATATTATTCTAGTATTGTCACAGGTGGAACACATGGATGCCTTGTTTATTAACTCTCTTGCTTCATTATTATTTGGTTTTTCATATTCTTTTATGCCCATTTGGGTAGTACTTTACTTTTCTATGAGAAGCCTTTTATATTTGTTGTCATTTATTCCATATATTGCTCAATTTCCTTTTAGTATGCACATACCAGCCCTTGTTTATGTCATCTATTTTTGTCTTCTTGCTGGGGTATGCTTCTAACCCTAGGTGAAGGATATGGATGATATGGATGAAAGATATGGACTTAGCTTAAGATGTTAAAGCTTGGATACAATCTTCATGTAGTTTAGATTTCCCTCTACATGGATCCTTATAATGTACCCTTACATGTAAGGTTAAGATGTTCTTTTATAACTTTATGAGAATTGAATATAGTCAATGTTTTTATTCCACTGCTACACTTTGGTTGTTTTGTATACCATTTATAAGATTTGAAAATTTAACACCCACTCCAAGCATACCTTGAAGTGTGTTTGGACTAGAGGTTTTATTCTTCAAATTTTTAGTAGGGAGTGGATCCCCTCTTAGGTCCCACTCCTTACAGTATGGTATCAGAGCCCATGGTAGTCAGAATCTGACTATTTCAATTTTGTCTCCCTAGTTAGAAGCTTTACCTTATGTGGTCACCCTTTAAGTGAGATGTTTCCCTAAATTTTGCCTAAGTTGTTTATAAGATGATGAGAAGTATCCATTAGAATCATGATGAGTAAGCCCTTTTTATGTGATGAGGTTAGATTTTCATACTCTATCATATAGGTCTTTGCTGGCGTGAATCCTTATATGCAATAGGGTTTGACTTGAGGATGCAATTAGGTTATGAGAATGAGGAGGTAGTAGTATAAGAAGATTTGTTATGGATAAACTATGACTTGGTTTTTGTAAATGATTTTGGATCCATCTTTTATTTTATGTAGAATCGATTTTATTGCCAAAATTACATTCCATTTTACTAATATATGTACAAAAGTTTTTGGATTTCATCAAAGTTTTCCTAAACTAAGTCACAATAAAGTGAGGTGTTTTTGGTAGTGAAACCCTAAACCTAGTGCTAACCCTAGTTTTGACTTTGGAGTTGTGACTAGGATTGATATAAAGGTGTAGTTGATCTATCCTATGACTTTTGGATGTTTATGTATGATTGTTAGGTTAGAGATACAATGACCTAAAACTCAACTCTAGATGGTGTGACTATTAGTTGGATACATAAGCAACATAAGTCTATAAAACGTTCACAACTAAAAGATATGTGGGTAATCCCAAATGTTGTTTAGTTGACTTGTTAGGTTGAACCTCTTAAGGGGTGGAGAGTAATTGGTTGTTGATGTTTGGATCAATAGATTTGGAGGATGAAATCCTTTTAAGGGGTGGAGTGATGTAACATACCAGATCTTGGACCCTATCCTAGAACTTTGATCTTTTGGGTTTGACCAAACAAGGTTGAGGGTTAGACCTAAAATGATGTTTAGTAAAATCCTAATGATCTAATGCATGAATGTATCACCTAAATGTAATATAATATGTCACATAATTCAATTGGAGGTAATAAGTAGATAAGGAACCTAATTGGATGAATAATAAAGATAATGGGCCACTGATGGTCCATATGACATATCTCATAAAAAGAAGTTACTAAAGTAGAAACAAACTTCAAATTCATAATATATATATATGAAAATAAGACTACATGTCAATTTTAACCTATTTTGGACCACCTTGAAATGATAGGATAAGTTGAGGAGAGAGAAAATGAATAAAAGGCATGAGTAATAAATAATGTGATATATAAATTCTTATATATGGAAATAAAACCAAATTCATATTCAACTCATCCAATATAACTTGTGGATGAAGTTTCATCAATTTTGGATAATTCTAGACGTCTCTAATGCATCATGAAAGAGAAAATGTGATTTACTTTAAAAGAATTAAATAAAACATCAAAAGTTTTTAAAAGCGAAAACTAATGTCAAAATCGAATTCTACATGTCCTAATTAGTCTAGGAGTATCAAATTTCATTTAATTTGGACCTTGTTTGTACCTTCAATTGAAGAGGGAGAAAAAGGAAAATAATTTAATCAACACTTTGCAAAATCCAGATTAGGAAAGACCAGCCCGCATAAATAGTAACCACGGACCAAGGTCCGGTATTCTGGGCATAACTCCCTTATTTCTTAACAAAATTTCATAAAATAACTTGCGTTGGATTGCAAATTTAGTTCCACATCTATATATATCATATTTATAGCCTGACATGGAGAATTCAAGAAACGCCTAAACATTTTCTTCAAGTCTTCTGAAACAACTTCTCACACACCCCACTTATAAATACCGCTACCCCGGTCTTCCTCGGTTATTTTGTGAACTTACTCTCATCATAATTTCATCATTTTATGAGTGTGTTGGTGCTGGTGGTCGTGCTTTGATTTCACCTTGCACCGTGTTTCACCCAAAAGCCGAATGTGGTTCTTAGTTTGAGTTTGTGGCATCGTTCCCCAACATCATGTTTATTTTTGGAGCATAATTGGACCTCAGGTAAACAACTTTGACACTTGTTCTTCATGATCGGTTAGTTAGTTTCACGAACGAATGATGAACAAAGTTTTTCCCCAAACTCTCAAATAAGTTTCTTCTTGCCCATTCGACCTCTCTTCCTCTCTCGCAAATTCCTTACTGATTCAACTTTTTCTAATTTTGTGATTGGTTCATCTTGCAAAATTCATATCTTTTAATCTACTGATCTAAAAATTATAAATAAATATCTTTTGGAATGTGAAAAATATTCTTTATCTAATAAAAATACTTTCAGAGTCTGATTTTAATGTTTTTTTAAAGGATGAATTTTGGAGAATAAAATACATATATAAAACTCATAATAAATATAACTTAATCATATAAACTCCAAATTGATAAAAAGATATGTTTTCTTAATCAAGAAAATCTAATAAATCACTTGGTGATATTTTCAGAGTTTAATTTGAATGTAATAAAAAGGTAATTTTCTTGGGTTGCAATATAATCATCAATTAATGATTTGCATCTGATATGAAATTAGGTGAAGAGATATTCTGTTTGGATCTAGGGTGTGGATCCTAACTTGATACATACATCATTAAGGTATGTTTTGTATCTCCTATTATTCTAGTTGAGCAATTCACCTATATTTCTTCTTTCTCTTGGTCCTATGGACATTAGCCTATACACAATGTCTTTTCTTTTGAAAATCATGGTTCATGTGAACTACCTTATTTGATATTGATATTATGATAATGGATATTCTTTTGGACTCTCTCTTATGCTTTGACCATGTTGGACTTATTTGATGATATGTGCCCACTTTGAGCTAAAGTGTATATATTGACATGTGCTTCTTTTCCTGGCCACCATGGTAGTGGATGTATTTATGGCACATTATGTGATGGATATTTTTGGATAGATGTTCTCATCTTTCCTATTCTCTTATATTCTTGTTTATCTTTTTATATGCATCATATGGTGACTACTAATGTTGAATGTTATTTTATGTGGATGTGAAAATTCCCACATATGAATGCAGATGTGAAAATTCCTACATATTTATAAACTATGGCTGATGTGAAAATTCGTACTCGGTAGATGTTGACAAACCCTTCCACCACCCTATTATAGAGCAGATGTATACAAGACCCTTATCTCTCTACATTTTTGGTAGATGTGTATTTCCTACCTACATGATATATTATTATAGTATTGTGACAGGTTGAACACATGGATGCCTTGTTTATTAACTCTCTTGCTTCATTATTTTTTGGTTGTTCATATTCTTTTATGCCCGTTTGGGTAGTACTTTACTTTTTTATGGGAAGCCTTTTATATTTATTGTCCTTTATTCCATATATTACTCAATTTCCTTGTAGTATGTACATACCATCCCTTGCTGATGTCATCTATTTTTTTTCTTCTTGCTGGGGTATGCTTCCAACCCTAGGTGAAGGATATGGAGGATATGGCTTAAAGATATGGACTTAGCTTAAGATGTTAAAGCTTGGAGACAATCTTGATGTAGTTTAGATTTCCCTCTAAATGGATCCTTATGATGTACCCTTACATGTAACATAAAGATGTTCTTTTGTTACCTTATGAGAATTGAATATAGTCAATGTTTTTATTCTGCTGCTACACTTTGGTTGTTTTGTATACCATTTATAAGATTTGAAAATTTAACACCCACTCCAAGCATACCTTGAAGTGTGTTTGGACTGGAGATTTTATTCTTCAAATTTTTAGTACGGAGTGGATCCCCTCTTAGGTCCCACTCCTTACACTTGGTCACAGTGGAAGAGTCTCTGGATTCAGGTTTTTGGTTTAGGGCGTCAAATCTAGGGTTGCCCACTCTGAGCCCACAATTTGAGGGTACATAGAGGTTTCTCCCACTACAATGGGTGAGGGAGACCCAACTAGGATGTGGCTAGGATGCACTCACCCTATTGGGCCTAAAGACTAGCCAATGACCAGTCTCAAAGAATAAATAAAGTTAAAATAAGGTTTAAAAATATGAACAAATAAAAAAATTGTAACTTGAGCATCAAAGATTCCATATAAATGAATTTTTTACCATTGGATTCAAAATTGAACCCTCTATAGTATGAAACAAAGTGGAGAATAAGAGGATAAAATTGACGTGTTTCAACTAAATTTTCAAGGGGGTGACATATAAAGCATGACACTTAGTTCAAATTTCAAGTTAACGTCACATATTGTGAAGTTAGTCTTCCATGTGATAAAGTTGGGATATCACAACACAAAACTACAAAATTGACATCAAATTAGTAAGATGATTCAAAAAAGAGAAAGAAAGAGTACACAATAGGAGATAAAAAATAGGTTGTCACACCTTACTCCTTTAACTAGAGCATCCCTCTTTGGATGATGAAGGTATGATTGTTAACTCTCTATTGATATGCTCTAAATATTAGTACACACTCTATTAGAAGGTATACTATGTTAAAAATAGTGAGATCCTTGAAAATTAGCTCCCCAACATCGAATAAAGTATGCCCTACCACATGTGTTCCATACATCCATTTCTTGCTCCATGGACCTATCATTGGTTCTGATGAACCTAGAGGCCTTGCTAAAGGTGCCCACCTAGTTGGTGCAATCCGTCTTCCAAGGCTAGATCATTATCTACTATGGGAAGATAAACCATCATGCAAACTAGATCCTTGCCTTCCACAACATCCAAGACCTCATACTATTTTAGAAAAAAATCCATCAACTGCACTGGGTCCACCATTACTAGATCCTACTCTACGAAGTTCTCCAAATATGTTTCTACCCTCATAATTTTTACAAGCTCCAATGACTCTTAAATAGGGATCTATGCTTCCGTAAAATCTCCAAGGTTCTCTACATCCCTTCAGCCAATTAAGGATATTTTGTGTCTATTTTCTAGATTCAGACCTTCTGGAAACCTTTTGCTTTCTCTATGTCATATAATACAATTTTTGGATAGGAGTTAACCAACCTCGTATAATATGCCTCATACTCACCATTTGTCATATTTCAATGTCTAGTGTTCTCCAGATATCTAATCTTATTTCTTAGGAATATAGGAGGGAAGTAGTTTAAGTGAAAATCATCCACAAAGTCCTTCCAAGTTATCACTATATCTCTCCTATTTTCTTCTACTTTGCACCACCACAATCAAGAGTCTCCTTCTAGTAGATAGATAGGGTTGGATAATTGGATTTTCCTGTGATAACTCCATTAGGAAAAAAAACTTTCTAGCTATCAAAGCCACACATCTATCACAACTATGTTTGTTGTCCTAGAAAACTCAGTCTCATTGAGATTCTTCACCAACTCATAGGATCTCATTAGGTCCCTCCTGGAAGATTAAGTCCTCTTGACCATATTATATTTCTATTTTATCTCCCAAAGGATATGCTACATCCTAGATGCCACATCTCTATCTTATACACCTTGAGCCATTTAATAAGGGTAATGACCATAATGAATCTTAGCCCGTTCATCACCATGACCATGCCCTCTTCCTGACATACAAAAATCCATAATAGAAACATGTATGTTTGATATTCATAACTCAAAGAGGAAATCATTCTAATCCTATTAGTCTCTTACCTCTTCTATCCTATACCTAGGATTCGATACCAAGACTGATGTGACCCGAACCAACTAACTGAGATTTAATCCCATCCAGGTGAGATTAGACTAATCATACACTTTCAATCACTAACTAGAATAGTGTCTTAAGAATTAGTCTGAAGAGTGATTCAAATACCCAATTTCTTATTTAAGAAAAAGAATTTGTATCAAGCAGCAAATAATATGTTCCTACTAAATTAGTGAAAACGTTATTTCTGACTTATGAGATTATCTAGTGAATGTGAAAGTGGTTTTCAATCAGACGGTTTTTCCCCTAACTCATCCATCACTAAAACTCTTAGAAACCAGCAAATAGATGATCCAAACTGACATGCTACTTATCTCATCTTTTCTATCATCTGGGCCTTACATTTTTCTTCCTTTAAATTTGTAAAAATAATGAAACATCTTTTAAAATTAATAGGTCTCAGTATAAACATTGCAAGATCACAAATGATTTGACTTATACAGTATAACCATCTAAAATAAACTAGTTTTGTTATTAGTATACATCAACTAAAACTTATTAAAAAATATTCTCAATCCTTTCTCTCACATTACTAGGACCAAATGTAAGATAAGAGGCCATCTAACTAAATTAGATATTCCTCTCGAGACCTTAGTTGATCTACTCCTAATGAAAACTAGCTTTTGATTCCTATTGAGATGGACATATACCTGCTAATTTTGTATAGTACAATGTTTGAGTTATTATATTAGTGTCTGGAAATTCATCAAGAGACCATGATAATTTAGATAATGTATTTATAGTGGAATGAAAATACAGACAATATAAGCATGAAATTTGAAATCTATAAGTCATTCAAAATGGCATAACATCTGATGATTATTGCTATTTCCACTCATTAATATCTTTTTCCTTTTAAAATGCCTTGAACCAACATGAATTGTGCAATAAAAAATAGAAGGATCACTGAAAGTTACAATCTCACCACATAAGACTTAAGAGTAGACTTGATACTCTAGGTCTACTAAACTAGTTTCCCAATCTACAATATAGCTCACCACATCTACCAATGGTTAAATAGCTGACCAAATAAATTGGACTCCTCCTCTAAACCTGGGTACTCAGGAAAAAAGTAAATTACTAGGCTTAACTACCTACATCAACTATAACACAATGCCTGACTCACTAAGCAGTATTTGAACTAACATAATTGGATCGGGTACCACCTGGGTCTCCAATTATTTATTTGGTACCTCACTATTTTAATGAGACCATCCTCACTAGGCATAGCCCCCAATACCTCTCTAGTACACATCATCTACCTCATCTTGGACTCTACCATTCGGTATGCATGTTTCCTCCTTCATGTTGTGGACCTATGTGATGGATTCTAAGTGTTTAGGACACAATTTATTTCTAGTTGATTGTTTAGGTTTACTAATAGACTCAGTAGTGTATTGTTCACAGCTTATCTATGTACTTAAGACTTCTATTTTTGTTTCCTAAGCACTAAACTTTATCTAAAATATGATATCAATAAATTAAATCCCTTGAACTAGTATATCTAAAATATTGAATAATAATAGAACAAACTGATCATTTAACTTCATAAGTAACTAGCTAGCAACAATCATCGATTAATCATAGATTCATAATACAATTCATTATTCTAGAAACCAGGGCAAATCTAGGGTTCTGATGCCACTAATTATTCTATTAAGATTCAACTTAATTTCATAAATAATTTATGTAGGATCTGAGTGCATCTGTAAGACATCAAACACATACTGAAATAAGCATTTTCTCGACTAAAATCTCAAGTTTTGGTTCAATAAATTGAAAATAGTAAGCATCATACAAGGAAGTGCATTTCTGTACAATTTTTAGCTTAATTTTTAAATAGTTAAAGGATAATTTTTCACTCATTTGGATTAGATTCTAGATTACTCATCTCAAATATAAGATTTCTTTATATTAAACTTATCCAACCAAGTCTAGATCAAGGTTGAAAATGCCAAAGACCACCTCATCGTAGGTTGTTGCTTGCTTAAAATGCTCATGGGAACTCACTAGAGGAAGAAGAAGAGGGAAACAAAAAATGAAACCACTGGTTGTATTCAAAAGATATGTATATAAAATGACCAAGTAAAATAGCAATAGAGACAAAAAGAAACAACTGTAACTAATTTACCAAAATCAATATATATCTAGGTCTTGTCTACCCTCACCCTCTTCTTTTTGTTTTTCAAAAGATTTCCCTATAAATATTGCCTATCCAGGACTGTAGGGATTTTTTTTGTAGATCCTTTGAATACAAATTCAATGAAACAAATTTCATTAGACTCTGATATGTATATAAAACGTTATGGATTTTTCATGATTAGTGGTAGTGAGCGGAGGCACTCTTCATGTTCTTCATTAATTGTACAACCATTGTACTATGTGGCCATAGGTTGGTCATCAGTCTGCATGGCCATCGATCTGGTTACCGTTATGTGCCGCTATCGATCTATGTGGAGTCTGGTAAGTGTAAACTGATGACAGTTCTACACATTCTGCCAAAATTGCAATAACTCACTCCTTTTAACTATGATTGTGTCTGTCCTTTCTGAGTTTGATTCATAATTGTATTCTCTACAAAGATATAGTATACTTAGATGATAATTAGTTATTATTATTTATTGTAGTCCTTAAATCTCTTCACACATATATCTATGGACTATATTATATATCAACTAGATCTCAAATCTTAATGTATGCACAAAACATGTTTTGACCTAACAAAGAACAAGATTAAGCTACAACTAAACATAAATCAACTAGATAATAATGCAATGTATAAGTGCAGGTTCAATTAACACTTGGGTTGTGTATAACCATTAGATTATTGGTAAAGCAAGATATGGGTTGTAACACTTTTCTTCCTTTATATCCCTATCTTCCTCTCCCTCTCTCTAATTTGAACCTAGAGATGGGAAGATTTGTTTCATGCAATGTCTTGACCTCTAAGAGACATCTCAATGCTCTCTCTATCATACGACAAGATCCTTTTTCCACATTTCCTAAACCTACGTAAAAACCAATATATTTTTTTTCCTTTTCCCTCTCATTGCTTCCCCATATGACTCATCATGTTACCTACAACCACTAAGCCCCTAAGACCCCCGCACATAGTCCTCCTTTGCTGATCTATTTTGTTCAGCCACTGCAAAGTGAAAGTTGGGATATCCATGCTCTAGCCCCCCTAGAATGAGGAGAGCCCTCCATTGGATTTGCAAGGTCATGCAGCCCAACTGACACCTCTGTGAGGTCTCATGTGACTTGATCTTCCTCTTCCTATCCTATCCAACATTCAACATTGTCGTGCTTTTTCTACCCTTGTTGGACTTGCTGGACATAATGGGAGAGACTACTTTTCAGACATTAGATCAAGGTTAGGTCCTTGTTGACAACCTTCCAATGACCAACAATCATGGACCAATTTTCCCTCTCACACCATCTAAGTGGAGGAAATGTATTACAAACATCCAATCTTCTCTTATTCACATTGGTCCCACAATCCTCAGCTCTGGTTTTCCCTTGAGTTAAAGGTAAATTGCTCCCTATGGAAAATAATCATAAATCTTTCCATTATCTTGCAAAGTTGATAATAAATCAACCCTGTCACCAAAAATAGCATGTAAATATAGGTTTTGTAATTAGAAAACTTCAAAGAGTTTTAAAAATTATTGTCCAAGGCATGGATTTGTTCACTATTCATCTCGGGTCTCAACTATTACTCCTTTAATATTTGAAAATGATCATCATCTATATCTTGTATATTAATATTATTTGAAACCCTAAATGTGATCATAAGTAATACTTTGATGTCTCGTGGAAAACCCAACTCAAATCTAGATCATTGTTTGATATAATTTTGATGTAATATGACATGGAATATGAATATGACCACCTAAACATGATCTTGTGATTATTACTTCTTAAACAATATCAAATCTTAAGATTTTCCCATTTAAATTGTTTATTGCCATCTTGAATATGATTGCTGAGATCTAAATCAGATGATGACCTTGAATATCCTTATTTATTAAAAAGATGATCTTTTATGTTAAAATTACAGTTTTTTTGTATTAATTAGGTGTGGGAACATCCTTTGAAAAAGATGTCAAACCTGATAAAAGTTTCAAACTAGAATCTAGTTACTGTTGATCATGGATGTGAAACCCCACATAGGATTAGTATAATGACATAAAAACCTAAAGCTTGGTCATTGTGACCCATATTGTTAAAATTACCATGATAACCTTTATAATTTATATCTTTCTTGACCAAGATCTACTTGAATTTTTGACTCCAAAAATTTACTAGGATCTAGTATTTAATATAAAAAGGTATGATTTATCCTCTTAGAATCCTATTTATGGTATTTGTGGTTGTATGATATATAAATGTCTTCCAACTATGCATATAGTAATTTGTTTGTATGGACTAAAATCTTATGATATTATTTTTCATACATCTTTTGTTTCGAGAAAGCCTTGAACGAAATGTAATGAATCTTATACATCCATAATGAATCTAGACGTGTAACAAGATCCTCACCTTTTGGAATTTAGAGAAGATTTACATGCATAAATCCAAAAAGACCCTCATTTGTGGGTGTAGAAAGGGCCTAATGAAAAATAAAACATAAAAGTATTTCCAGCTGCTAATGTAAAGAGGATATAATGTGTAATGGTAAAGACCCTCATCATTAGGTGTAGAGAGCATCAGGTACGTGGTACATCCTAAAACCTAGGTGGTCGAGGAATCAATGGCCATAATTGTAGTGGAAACGTGTAATAAAATACATCGTGTTTTCATAACAAACAAAGTTGTTTAATGTTGTTCATCTGTCGAGTGTTTATATTATTGTGCAATCAGACATGTTTAAATTCTAATGTACCAATGCATTATTGTCCATGCCTTCATTACCCATATTAGGTTAAAGAAGGACGATTGACAAAGACTTTGCTAAAATCTTTCTTCCACTCTTAATAACGATGCTTCTAATGGAATAATAAATGAGTCCCGCATACCAAACATGATAAGGGATTATCTTAAAATAAAAATGATTGATGCATATTAATGCTAGTTTGTAATTTAGCTGTCATGTATGTTTCTTTCCAGTTGTCTTCAGGCCATTGTTGTAAAAACATGGTTAATTCTATTAATAATGGTGAAGTTGTTTTGTGTTGTTTGTTGGAACCTCACAGACATATGATAAACCTTATGTATGTTGTGTTTTGTTCAAAGGACTGCTCATGGACAGTCATTCTAATACTTTTAGCACTATGTACACAATAATGGGATTAAGATTTTGGTAATGATAAATCCATGATAGTTGGCATTAGGGCTGAACACACAACCTATATGTAACGTTTCAATAAAATTTCAAATCTCAGATGAACTTAGGAAACCCTAAAAGTCCATTAAAGGGAAACAAAGGTGTGTAGAATTGAGCATAAGATGTTATGATATGATTACCTCCTATCTTTTGTGTTATGGTGGTTGAGGTTTCCCTATTTCACCTTGCCTTAGTGGTTCAAAAAACGCACCAAATTATTTTTCCTTAACACTAGAGAGACAAATCTAGCATCTTATCTATTCTTTAAGGATTACCCTAAGCCATCCACCTAGAATGAAGTAGGATCACTCTCATCTTCTCTCCCTAAGTTAGGATGACTTTATTTGTTAACTTTCTTTATTGTGGGCAGGCTAAGACAGGGAAATAACTAACATATGTGTAAATTCGTGAAAAATGGACTAAAATGCTAAATATGCAATGATATGTTCTTGTCAAATACTAATAATATTAAAATCTCTTGAAAATTCCACCAAAAACTATAAGTACAAGGACGTATCTGATTCCTCAGGTGTCAAGGACAAATAATAAGGGAAAAAAGGCTAATAAAGGCAAATAGAAGTGGAAAAGGCAACCAAAAGAGAATGTAAACCCTGGACACCCACCCACAAAAATCCCATTGATTCTAGGATACAAGAATAACTAAATAAAGCTCTTATGGATTCCATGCATGATCCATCCGTACGCACAACATCAAGAATTCCTAGGCTAGTCTATTAAATGACCGTAACACTAATATAAAATCCATAAATATCCAAGAGTTCCTTAAAGTGAAATTGAAGCCTTCTTGGGGAGGATGAGGAAGACGTACTAGAAAAGATTATGCCTTGGTGACATACATGGAAAACACCTTTAGGGTTCTTATATGCCTAGATTAATTTAAAGGGCACATATTCTACATATTAGTTGAAAGGTGCAGCCAAAATATGGTGAGAAAACTATACACACTCACAATAGGCCTTTAATCTAAACTTGGTAGCTTTTAAAACCATCATTTTCACACATTTCATGCCATTTCTAGAAAGAAAGAGAGAAAGATACATTGCCTCACATTTCCCAAACCAACTCATTTGTTGTTGAGTATAATTAATAATTATAACTCTTAGAATGCCATGCCACATACATGAATGAAGAAGAGATATTACACCATTTTTGAGATGGTATCCACATTACCTTTTAGGCATTTATCTCCTCATACAAATCTTCCACATTCTAAGATGCCTATAAAAACCTAAATATGGAGAGACCCCTAGGAATGAGATAGGGAAAAACCATGATCCTAGCCTACCAGGGTTTACTGATGATGTGCCTCCCATACCCTATAATTATAATGGAAACAAAATGAACTACCTCATTAGGAATCTGCCTACCCTGAACTACCACAATGGATCTGATCAGAAGAATAATTGAGGGCTAAAAATAAATAGGTGCTTCAACTATGGGAAGAGGCATTGCTAGCCCTAATGGCATCATAATCTTCTCTTCTTCTGTTGCAAGGACAAATAACACTTCAAGGACAATCAAAACTAACCAAATACTTCACAAGACAACAAGCGCAACCCCAAACACTAACCATTCCTAGAAGAAAGAAAATATAGAGAAATGAGGAATAGATGTACTCTTTTATATGTGCAACCCTTATTTTTTCAACAAAACTTTTTTTATCTTGGAACTACCATATGTTTGAATAAAAGTGATCGTCATTTAATTTTGGTATTAAGCCACCTATCTTGTGAAGTAAAACCTACTCTATATTTAGTTTAAAGAAGTGGCATATTTGGTATAGAAAATGAACATATCAATCACACATCATAATTGTTGTATACAATCAATTGTGTGACTAGAGTGATTATAATATAATGATGATAATTTTGGATACTCATCATTTGTTATCCATGAATGTTTTCGAAATACTAAATTTTGGGAACACAATCATTTTTAAGGATGGAAGGACGTGACAAAATGCACCTTTTCACATAATCAACCTAAACAGTACTCTTAAACCACTCAATCTTCATGTTTCACTCGCTCTTGAACTTTTCCATACTCAAGTACCTCACAATACTCTCGAATTTGAGAAATAACTGATTGTATCAATCATGTACACCTGCACGTGTGAAATTGTAACGATGCTCTACGTCTTAATCCTCTCTACTAATTACTAGATCTAACTTCCTCAAAATTATTTAAATTTTTTGTATATAATCCTCATCTTATAACCTATATATAATTCACATTTCATATAAATTGGATTATTCTACAATTACTTATGAATTTTCATCTTTTACCCTAAAATTCACCATTTCACATTTAATTATTTTTCATTTTCTTTATTTTCCCTATACTTTTTCTTCTTGTCCATTGAGGAACCTAATCCGGTAACTTGTGCTACACTTGGTCTTGTTTCTCTTCAATGTTTAATCTTGATCTAGTAATGGCTAGATCATTTTTTACCTCCTCAAAGTTTTGAGGGAGACATAAATAGTAACTGTGATTTCCCACTCTCTACCTACCACCTACACTTTCTTTCCTTCCTTATTTTCCCTTTCGCTTCTTCCTCTCTCCAAGTTGACCCTAGAGATGAGTGAATTCATTACTTGTGGTGCCTAGCTACCAAGAACAAAATCCTTGCCCCCTCTCTCTATTGCATCAATAACCCATTTCCCTAAACCTTAAACCTACTTTAGAACCAATATAAAAATTCTCCTTTTCCCTTGCCTCACCTCCTCAACACGAGTCACTTTTTTTCTTATTTTTCTGAGTCTGACTAAAACTAGGTGGTGACTCCAATCTCTTTTCCCCTTTTTGATTTCTAACAAAATTTATAGCATTTTATTTAATTTACGTGTAATTATTAATTTTTATTGTCCTATTCAAAGAAATGACTAGGCATGAAATCAGTATGTGATGAAATATATGGAGGCCATTGTTATGACAACATCACAATAGTTCATGATATGGCACATGTATCTAAGAAGAAGATCATAAATTTTAATTTAGTTGGAACTGTAATCCTTTTATATAAAAATCAATGTATAATGCAAACATTTCTTTTGTAGGTTCTTAACACTCACTATATTCTAAATGAACTTCAAGAAGAGCAAAAAAATTCTTTCGCAAAGAAGCCACCTTTGCATTGACTTGAATGCACTATTTTAGGTCAAATGATGTACTTCAAAGCTCGCAGTTCAAATTTTTTTTTTATATTTGACTTGAATGCAATATATTATGTCAAATTTGGTTGGTACAATCATCCTTTGATTTTGAGTTTCTGTCAATGATGTGGAATGTGTCAATGCATATATATATATATATATATATATATATATATATATATATATATATATATATATATATATGAATGTGAATGATGTTTGAATTATTATCTGTGTGAATTTGTGTATGATTAAATGATGAAAGGATCAATTAATGCAAACAAAATTTGAAATAAAAAAAATCATCTCAATCTATATTTTAGGTTTTTAGCTTTGTATTGTAGGCATTCTTTCTATTTCAGTTGTGAATCTTTTGGTTGCATATATATGAATGCGAATGATATGCTTGAATCAATATTTTTATGAATATGTGCATCATTTGGTGATGAATGGGTCAATTTATGCAAATGGGGATGAATATGAAATCAAGAAAGTCATTTTAGTTTGTGCTTTAAGTTTGAAGCATTGTATTGTAGGTTTTCTTTTCATTGTAGGTTTAAATCTTTCTATTGTGGATTTCTATTATCTTATAAAGAAACGTACATATAACTTCATTTATATACAAAAACTGACTCCATAAAGCCATAGCATCGGTTCTTGTTAAACAAACCAACACTGGAATTCTTTACAGAATTAATTAATAAGATTGACTCTATGGCATCAGTTTTGGCTCATTAACCAAACTACAAATCTAGAGCGTTAGTTTTGTAAGAAAAACCAACATTGTATATTAAACATAATCAGTGTATGTAGCATCATGATTTATCTTTACAATCGAGACTATAAACATCGACAAAAATGGAAAAATTTCCAACGACCTTGATTATGTTGCACCATTTTCTTTTTGAAAACATGACACTGTTTTTCAGTAGCCTTAGTTATGTTATCTTCACCAACCAAAACTGCCATATTGTTTCAGTTCCTTTTGGGTGCAAAAATCCACACTAGAATTCCATTTATATATATAGCGTGTGCAGCCTATGGGTCGCTTTTTAACCAATGTTGTATGTCATTAGCAAATTGAGGTTATATCCTATTGCTATACTAGTGTTCCAATACCTTTACTAACACCTATGAAGAGTGAGATCCAACATGAATGTGTGTACCCATTCAAAGAATTAAGATTACTTGACTTTTGGTTGTCATCTCAGAGATCTAATTTTTATTAGCACATATCAATACTTAGAATCTCGATTGATAGAGATCCATCTTGAGTGATTAAGATGAGTTGTGGAAAGATAGAGAAAGGGACGATCAAAGAAGAAATTTTGGTTATGAGAAAGATATTCTTTCCATTTTAAGTAATCAAGAGAAAATGTAGTTAACTATATTTACAGGGCAAATGATATGGTTATGCAATTATGAGTCAAGTGTAACTAGACTAGTATGGAGATATCAAGTTTAGTTTATTATGAAAACTATTATTAGATGACAAGTTATCGAACAAGTAGCTACAAATACATGAGCAATTAAAACATTTGGCCTTGTTGCCATGTTACTATTGTAAAAACCTTTTGACATAATAGATTTGATGTTCTAGAAGAAAGATCTTCTAGTAACTAGACAACAAAATCTAAAAGAGAAGAGGAAGTTGTCTCTCTAGAGTCATGAGAGTTGAAAAGGGTGATGGTTGTGGTTGGTATGTAGGGGGGTATTTATAGTTGTTGGTGAACAAACTCCTATTATAATATGAATAAGGAAACAAAAATATCATGATCTACCCTAAGGAAACCATGTAGATCATTTCTTTGTGGAGTGGAGACCACTTATGGAAGGCTTTGTTCCCCCATGTGGCATCCTGGAGGAACAAATAAATATGCCATGATTTCCCAGGAAGGAAATATGAAACTATTTCTTATTTTGTTTCTAATTTTCTAGAAGATTTTGATTGTATCTCATATAGAAAATTTGTTTTCCAATCAAGATTGTGCAATTGAGGTAGAAGTTCAAACTAAGGAAGAGGGGAAGAGAGGCAATGGAAACTTGAGGGACAAGTCTTCCCTTTACTCTTTTCTTAACAAAAAAAATATGGAATTGACTTTTAAAGAGAGAATATTTCCAATTGGATTGTGAATTGAATAATTTATATAGGATGATTCAATTTGAAATTTATGTAAAAAAGCATGTTAAAATCTCCATTAAAGAATAAATTGCACTAAAGTTCAAAGAGATATACTTTCTATAAATGGACCTTTGACCTATGATAAATGGGTGAAAATGTATGGATTAAATAGGTGGCAAAATAAGGGAAAATATGGATAAATGGGATAAATTTCATCATTAGCCAATGAGTAGATCTAGCCATGATAATTGAATGAATGACCAAAAATAAGGGGTCAACAGAAAGGATCCAAGTGAGTCATAAATTTGTGAATAAAATGATGGAGAGTGTTAGAGTATCAAATTAAGGGTGTATTAGAATACAACATAAAATAGAAGTTGAGACATGGATTGAGAATTAAGCCTTTGTTTGGATTTGGAAACAAGGGGAGACAATTGTCAAAGTGGATGATGTTTTTGGGAATGATATTAATTTGGGTAAATGATCTTTAGGATGGGAGAAAGAGATTCACATGTGATGTATTAATGGAATCACTTCGTTGAGATAAAGTATGCAAATATTACTAAGAAAGAATGAAGTTGAAAATGTTCAAAATAAGAAGCCAAAGAAAGAAATTTCATAAGAGGCTGGGTATATCATTTTGGTGAAAGTGATTAGAGAGGATAGAAAATTGGAGGGGGGATAGAAAAAAGTATTAGAAAAGAGAAAGAGAGAGCAATGATGTAGATAATTTTTAATTCGTTCTTCTTAGTTGTCGATGAAATGACAAGATTTTAATGCATAATATATATCTATTTGTCATGGTAGTGTAGTAGGTGTAGGAGAGAAATAGGTGACATAATTGCCAATATGTTGTGAAAAAGGTTACAATTTACATAATTAGTACAAAAACATCTAAACAACACCTTCACAAGGTGTAAACTACAAATTATTTTGTAAATTCCAATGATCTTAAAGACTAAATACTGACAATTCATGGGCTAAATTAAATCATGGAAGTTTCATATGACAATGTGCTTAATGGTTGTGATTTTGATAGAAAAGTTTGGTGGAAAAAGCAGGTTCTTGTATGTAAAAACTATTGTTTTGGGAGAAAATGTAAAAGGTACGAAAAAATGTTATTTTGGGAAAAGATATCTAAGGTATGAAAATTTTTAGGTAAGAGAAAACAATCCATTGCATGTAAAATATGCTGTTTTAGAAAAATGGATTGCATGATATCGCGTCACCGTTTAAGAGATTACTGAGGATATAATGGGTGGAGAAAAATGAGACGGAAATAAAGAAAGAATATAAAGGGTCAAAGATGTGAAAAGGGAAAGAGTTAAGAATAGAGATCCCATTTCAGAAACCCATATCCCGACAGATTAAAATTTTAAACTAATTGTCAAAAGGTAAAATCATAATAAGTAGAACAAAGATATTTTTTTGTAATAATTTAGATTCGTTGAACAATAGATAATGTATATTCATGTCACCTAAATATGTAACTCTTTTTATAACGATGGCCAATGCGCTTCCTGTTCTTTATATACCGTTTACAGCTGGTCGATTCCCATCGCTTAGTTTAGGTGTTTGTAATGAACGTTTCCCTCTTGCCAGCAAAGTTGTACTGCTGCTCTGGCATACCCAAAGTGTTCATAGGCAGTTGTCACCTTCCCGATCACCTCGATTGGGAAAGACGTCCTGTTTAATCAGGACACCAATACGGATACGTGTCAACCAGAAATCTCCACATCCCCCACTTAAAGTGGCTTCTGGTCGATATATATGTCAAAAAAACAATAAATAGAAGGAAAAAATCAATTTAACATAATTTTATAAAAATATTTACCAACATAGCACACTTTATAAAATATTTCCCAAAGTAGCACACTTTCGTCTGAAAATGTCACATTGTGTGGAGCTTTTTGTAACCAAAACTAAAAACGTCACAATAATTGGCGTGTCTACTTTTAAATAAAAAAATTTGAAAAAAAATAAAAAATTTGGAAAACGCTGAATGCAAATGGAAAGCGCCACTTCATGTGGCGTTTTTTAATTTTTTAATTTTTTTTTCAAAATTTTTAATTTAAAAGTAGACACGGTGCTTTTCAATCTCGCATATAAAAATACCACAAAAAGTGGTGGGTGGGTTCCATACAAAGTGTGCTATTTTAGAAAAATATTTTACATAATGTTAGTAAATATTTTTATAAAAGTATGCTAAATTGGTTTTTTTTTTCTAAATAGAATTGGCGATGATATGACCATGCATGCATATCCGAATCGAACTCCATGATCCATCGCCGATCAATACTATAGTACTGGACTCTTGAAGATGATACCTGCAGCCAAGGAAACTACACAGCCAGCGTCATTCCAGAAAAAGCAGCAGCCAACTGAGATGGGTGTGACCTCAGCCGTAGCAGTTGTAGAAGTATTACCATCAGATGTCATTGAAGGTATTCTAAAACGGCTGCCTGCGTCATCACTTCTGCAGTTTCGTTGTGTGGCTTCCTCATGGCGCGACTTAATCGATATATAGTGACTGCTTCATTCGCTCTCAAGCAGACCACAACGATGCCGAGAACAGCAAGAGTTACATCTCAGGGAGGCGTTTAGCCGTGTGGTTCCACGTTCTAGACGAGAGATTTGATCCATATCATAGGCTTCGGAGCCTAAACCCGTACCGGCGAATGGATGAAGCTCCGGAGCGACTCGGCACACTAATGCCCTCTATGGATTTACTTCCGATGATGGTGACAAGACCATGCCGGGGCTTGACGGCGATGGTGACTGACGCGTGCATTCGCAGGGATGCCATTGTGCTCCCAAACAGTGATGCGTCTGAAGCCGTTGGTGTCTTGGGAAATATAGACCTTGCCCAATCTGCATCCATCGATTATAATTACAACACATGCAGGCGAGTTCAAAATTATCCGGTTGCTGCAGCATATGGCGGCGTCAAAGCAGTTGGAGCTGAGGTGTCAAACTTACATTCTAGGACACAGCGGTGGGGTATGGAAGGAACCTAACCTTCAGATGCATTGCGAAACGTACCTCGACTCGAGGAAGCCACCGATTTTCACTAACAGCAAGCATCACTGGCTATTAGTTGATCACTTCCTTGTGAAGATTTTGGCTTTTAATGCAGCACAGGAGAGCTACAACATCCTTCACTTCAGACCCGAGGAGATGGTGTTTCCAGAAGGCGGGACTATGGCCATGAGTATGTTTGCAGATAGGGCTGTAAATGGAGATAGGTATAGCCGCATATCCTTAAACACATACCTACTAAACCCGTCATAGATGTAAATTTTTATAATCATGTAAACGCTTACTCCTTATACCCACATATACGCCTCTTACATGATAAAGTTATGGTTATGTATATACCTATATCCTATATCCTGTATACCCATATACCCATTTACTTATATTTTTACATAAATAATTTACATTAAGATGTAATGGTGCATATTGTAGGACTCACGTCTAGCAAGTATATATATACTTTAAAATAGTAAACTTGTAGCGTTCAAATCTAATCATATAAGTACCTTACAGTAGGATAATGAGCAAATCTATTGACACACATTTATAGCCACACAAGTACATATCAATTAATTAAAAAGGTCATAAAGTCATTCTCTCATTCCGCTCATCTCTTCTCTCTGCCTTGAATGATATTTCTCCATAACCTATCAATTTAAGTGTGGTAGTTTTTTGTATCTCAAAGTTTGTATTGTATTATTATAATAAGTTAAAGATAACTGTATACCCAATTATCTATACATATACCCAACGGTTATACGGGTACGAGTAGTTGTGGATATATCTCTTGACAAAGCGGGTATATAACCGTAACTATATGCAAAAAAACCTAAATGACACATTTGTCATTTTTTATTCCCTAAATGGCATGTTCTTGAACTTATTGCCCAAAATGACACATTTGCAGGCCAATGCGTCCCCTGCTGGGACGAATTGCTCTCTCGGGAGGCAATGCGTCCCCGATTGGGACACATTGTTCTCCCGGGAGAGCAATGCGTCCCGCAGCCGGACGTATTGCTTTTTTTATTTATTTTTTTATTGTTTTAAATTATGATACCATGTATACCATGTATATTATATATACATATATATGTTAAATTGCTAAATTAATATAATCTAAATTAACTTATACACAATTAGTATATATTTAAAATAATATCTGAAGATAATAAATTATAACAGAATATTATATTTATCAAAACATAATATTTATAAATGTAGATAAAAATATTCAAAATTAATAGATATAATACTAAAATTATATAATAAAGTTTAAAATTATAAAAATAAAGAAAATATATACATGTATTTATTTGTAAATTTAGAAGAAAAAACTAATATAGTGATAAAAATAAGAAAATACTAATATCAAAAATAAGAAAATAAGAAAATACTAATATAGCAAAATAATATATATATATATATGTATATATATATCTGTATATGTATATATGTGTGTATATATATATATATATATATATATATTTGTATATATATTTATATATATTTGTATATATATTAATATTTGTATATATATTTGTATATATATATTTGTATATATATATTTGTATATATATTTGTATATATTTGTATATATATTATTTTGCTATATTAGTATTTTCTTATTTTTGATATTAGTATTTTCTTATTTTTATTGCTATATTATTTTTTTCTTCTAAATTTACAAATAAATACATGTATATATTTTCTTTATTTTTATAATTTTAAACTTTATTATATAATTTTAGTATTATATCTATTAATTTTGAATATTTTTATCTACATTTATAAATATTATGTTTTGATAAATATATATATATATGTATATAATATATATATTATAATATATATATATATATATTATATGTACATATATATGTATATGTATATAATATATATATATATTATGTATATATTATGTATATATTATATATATATGTATATATATTATATATATATATATTATGTATATATATGTATATGTACATAGATATATATATATATATATATTATGTATATATATTATGTATATATATTATGTATATATATATTATGTATATATATATTATGTATGTATATATATATATATTATGTATATATATGATGTATGTATATATATATTATGTATATATATATATATATATATATATATATGATGTATATTATATATATATTATTTAGCTATATTAGTATTTTCTTATTTTCTTATTTTTGATATTAGTATTTTCTTATTTTTATTGCTATATTAGTTTTTTTCTTCTAAATTTACAAATAAATACATGTATATATTTTCTTTATTTTTATAATTTTAAACTTTATTATATAATTTTAGTATTATATCTATTAATTTTGAATATTTTTATCTACATTTATAAATATTATGTTTTGATAAATATATATGTATATGTATATAATATATATATTATAATATATATATATATATATATATATATATATATATATATATATATATATATTATATGTACATATATATGTATATGTATATATTATGTATATATTATATATATGTATATATATTATATATATATATATATATATTATGTATATATATGTATATATATATGTATATGTACATATATATATATATTATGTATATATATTATGTATGTATATATATATATATATTATGTATGTATATATATATTATGTATTTAATATATATATAATGTATATTATATATATATATATATTATTTTGCTATATTAGTATTTTCATATTTTCTTATTTTTGATATTAGTATTTTCTTAGTTTTATTACTATATTAGTTTTTTTCTTCTAAGTTTACAAATAAATACATGTATATATTTTCTTTATTTTTATAATTTTAAACTTTATTATATAATTTTAGTATTATATCTATTAATTTTGAATATTTTTATCTATATTTATAAATATTATGTTTTGATAAATATAATATTCTGTTATTATTTTATTATCTTCAGATATTATTTTAAATATATGGCTAATTGTATATAAGTTAATTTAGATTATATTAATTTAGCAATTTAACATATATATGTATATATAATATACATGGTATACATGGTATCATAATTAAAAAAAATTCAAAAAATAAAAAATAAAAAAAGCAATACCGGCTGCGGGACGCATTGCCCTCCTGTGGGGGCAATGCGTCCCCGGTTGGGACACATTGCTCTGTCAGGAGAGCAATGCGTCCCAACTAGGGACGCATTGCCTCCTGAGAGAGCAATGTGTCCCAGCAGGGGACGCATTGGCCTGCAAATGTGTCATTTTGAGCAATAAGTTTAAGAACGTGCCATTTAGGGAATAAAAAATGGCAAATGTGCCATTTAAGTTTTTTTTCCGTAACTATATCCACTAAACTAAATAGTTAGACAGATTCCAGCTACTTGTGCCTCCTCGTTTTTGCAGCGGAAGCACACAGTTTGGATGGTGAGGAAGTTATGTTCCCACTAGAACTGTGGGTGCTGGCGGATTATGACTACGAGACGTGGGACAGAAGATGGAAAGGGAACCTGCCGACGTGCATCCTAGAACAGGTAGTTTGGATCGATGGAAGGGGGAGAGATTTTATTCATGACAGAAGACGGGATGAAAGTCGGCTGGTATGGCCTCGATAGTGGTACATTTCCGATTCTGGCCAGCAACTAAGCATACCCTGTCGACAATGATAAACTTCTTGATTGCACTTACGATTTCCATAAGCTGCCTAGGATGCCCATAAGCAATCGATTCGTATAGCTATTACAAGGTTTCCCCGCCTTCTGTGGCCTTTTACGATGACAATATGTTAACGCCGGCAGGTCTTTTCAACAAAGAGAGATATATCTTTGAAGAAGTTGTGTCCACCAAACAGATCTACCCAACCCGGCCAGCGTAGCCCGGGCGGTCAAGCCAGCGCGCCCCTCATGAAGGGTCGCTGGTTCGATTCCCCGCTCGGGTCAGCTGTATTTACCAACCTCTTGGGTCATCCGGGCTCTGACACCTGTTTGGAGAGGGGGTGGGTTTCGGCCCATGCAGATCCAAAAAAAAAAAAAAAACAGATCTACCCTAGAATAAGGCTGAGAAAATAGAAGTTTTCAAATTTGTAACTTGGTTTGTAGTATCCTCCTTTTGAAGTTTGTCATATTGTTGTTGGTGTATATGCCTTAGACCAGTTATTAGATGATGGTTATAGGAATATGTGTACTTTTAGTTTGATTAATAAAGATAATTCTAATTTATTGATGTATATTTAATTAGCATGATATTAAATTGCGTAATAAATATTCTTAGAATGATTGGTTCAAAGTCATAAAATTTCAAATATGTGTTTTGAACATGAGATCCTAATGGATACTAATAACAATATTTTTAAAATGTCCCTAGTCACATATTATTATGGATTAATATTACAAGTGAGACTAGTATGTGGGTGATTGGTGACCATGTCCCATGGGTCATGGGTATTGGATATCAAGTCAGACACATATGTACTTGTTAGAGAATAAGTATATTAGACAGACATGCCTTGAGAGTGATTAAAAGACCATTATATAATAGACATAATCAACTCTCCAATACGACACTTGTAATGTGGTGCTTGAACCTGAAGTCACTATAAAGGTGACATGATAATCGTCATGCATGCTTTGACATTTCTTGATGTGATCTTGAAGAAGGTTGCCATAAAAGTAGTGATTAAGAATCATGTCATGAATTGTGAGTGATGTAGAAGGAATTTGTCTCTCATACAATGAGAGTGATATCCAAGACCTCTTGATAAGTGAGATTAGAAAAATACATGTCTATGCTCATGTGAGATAGTTTATGATACTAAGCTTATATGTATCTTGCTAGTCTACTTTGAGATCAAGGAATTTAATTGAACGTAACGAGGATAACATGTCCATGCCTCTAGTTCAATCTGGACATCAAATGGTTATACAACAAGGTAAGGCTGGTGGTTTAAGGTTTAATCTTGTGCGACTAATCCTACTACTTGGATGATATGTAGCTAGACACTACTCATTGCTTATCAAATTTAAATGTTGATTGGTGAATCCATTAGAGTATGGTGCCTACATTGTCACACGTATAAATTGAGCTTAAGGAAAGGATGAATTCGGTCTATTGTAATTGTTATTATAAATCTATGGACCTAAAAGTATGTTGTGAGGACCTGAATAAAATATAGATTTAGACTTAACAAATAAGTTTCATATGTCAGGGAGTCCACAACCGGAACAAATAGGGTTTAGAAAATTGTGACTCCACTCCTCTATATATATGATATGAGAGGAGGCCTTTAGGGCCTGCACTCAAATATTCTCATTGTAGCCTCTAAGGTTTGAGAAACACTAAACAAATCTTAGAAAGAGAAAGAGGAAAAGGAGGAGAGTAGAAACTCTGATTGTCTTCGAGCACTCACATGGATATGGTGGAGACAAATTTGTAAATACAATTTGTTATGGATGAAGATCTTCACTGATGGCAGGCGAATCAATGTGACAATGAAACGACACAATCAACCATAAACATGGACAGTGGAATAAATTGATCTTCCGAGCATGCAAATTGAGGAGAAGGTATCCACAAAGGGATGATGGGACCCACCATAGAGAGCATGTGTATCGAGGCGAACGTCCCCAGGATGGAATATCATGATGCACTGCACACATCTATGGTTGAATAGTGTAATCCACCAGAGACAAGTCCATGATCAGATATGGGGTCAACAGAGCCATCTCTGTGACCTTGGGATCTAAGCAAATCATCAGTAGATTCCCATGATCAGCCACTGATAATCACCTACAGATTGTTACCATTTGACACAAAACACAATTTTCTCTACTCATCCCGAGGTGACTCTTGGGTTGCAAAAGCACCTGAAAGAAGTTGTGATTGTTGATTCAAAAAAATTCAAGTGAGGCGTAGATTGGAGGGTTCAAATTTATATTGAGTGATACACGTTGAATCATTGGAACCTCTTCCACTATAAGGTATAAATTTATAAACCTAATTTGGTTTTGTTGCATTAGACGGATCATGGTCAAATGATTCTCATGATAGTTATTATTCTACAATGTTTTTCACTCTTAAGATTCCTAAGAAGGGTTTAAGACAAATTCATGTCAAATCTTTTTGACACAAGGAAACTTCACAAATGTTGGAAAACAAATGATTCACATCTTACCTAGAGGAATTAAGAGGCACAAGGATATATAGATGTCCACCTTAGTAGTTCCAATGTTGACATAAATTTAGCTGCTTCTTAAACATGTGTATTGGATACAACATGAGAGTTTCACATGAATGAAAAATAATAAGAGAAGTATATCCTTTGAAAGAGAATATGAGTGACCCAAAGTGGCAAGTATGGCAAGAGTTGTTATTGCTATTATAGGGACACACATTTATCTCATCAAATTGGAAATGTAACAGAACCATAGATTTTTATTACTCATATGTAATTAAGTTCTTGTTTAAATAAGAAAGAGTTTTTTATTCACTATAAAATAATTGTTGTTCAATCTACTAGGATGGCTTGGCATTTCCTAACATCTATAAAAACTGGGGAAGGTGATAGAATTATTGAATTACTACTACGTGTATGCTATTAAGTTCTTGTTTCTACTAGAAAGACTACTTCAATCCGAGTAAAGGATAGTTGTTGTTTAGTTTATTGGATGACTTCTTATATGTCATTTCCTCATCTCTTATGATATTGGATCTGAAGACACATGCATATAAGGTAAATGCCAAATGGAAACTACATGACTCAAATATGACTTATCTTTAGCATTGTCACTTGGCCATACATATGTGATACACATTTTTAAACTCTATAGATGGATACTTATAATCATTTGATTTGTAATCTCTCGAGACATGCAAATCAGGCTTATTGGACAAAATAACATATTTGACTTTCAACGGAAGCAGTGAGAGGGAATCTGAAGTTATAGAACTCATATATATTGATGTATATAGTCCTCTTAGTACACAACTAAAGGATAGTTCAAATACTCATCCTATTGACTGATGGATTTAGTAGATGTGGACTTTTATGAGATACAAGTTATAAACCCATGAAATGTTCAAGGAATTCAAGAATGAAGTAGAGACCCAAGTTGGCGAGAAAATTAAGATTCCTCAATCAGATCAATGTGGTAAATATTTATGCCAAATGATAAGGACCTTCTCAGGGAGTGTGATATTGTATGGCAATTGACTCCCTATAGAATGCCATAAGAATAACTGTGTTTGAGAGAGAAGGAAAGGAATAGTGTTGGACATGATACATTCCAAGATGAGTCAAGTTGGACATCCTATTTCCTTTAGAGGACATTCTCTAGAAACTACCACATTTAGACTTAGCCACGTTCCTTCTAAATAGGTTCCAAAAACACTGTATGAGATATGGACTGGGAAGCATCCCAATATGTATCTTATGAAGATTTGGGATGGTGAAGCTTACATGAAGTTTTCATTTCTTGAGAAATTGGGACTAAAATTTGACAAGTGTTATTTTTTGGGGTATCCTAGGGAAACCCAAGGATACTATTTCTATATTCCTTTCCACAACAAAGTGTTTGTTGCTAGAACTGGTACCTTCTTAGACAAGAAGTTCATATCTAGAAATACCATTGGGAGGAAAATAGAATTCAAGGAAGTTTGAGATACACAAAATGACAATCAAACTAATGAACGTGAGGAGGCACCACAAATTCCACCCCCACAACAAACAAAAGAACCTCGTATATCCACTATGACTTTCCATGTACCAGAGATTTGGATTTCTCATGACTCAAGATGGTGAGGTGTTGGTGATGGATCAAGATGAGACAATCACATAAAGGAAGCTATAGAGGGACCAAAATCTAGTAAATGGCTTGAGGTCATGAGATCCAAAAAAAACCCCATGTATACCACCAAGGTATGGACCTTGGTGGAACCACCTAAAGGGGTAAAACCCATGGGGTGTAAATTGGTCTTCAAGAAGAAGACAAACATGGATGGAAATGTCCATGCCTATAAAGCATGAATAGTGGCTAAAGGTTTCAAATAAATTCAAGGTATTGACTATGATGAAACGTTCTCACCAGTCATCATGATAAAGTCTACTTAATGAGAATCTACTTGAGGATGTGTATATGACACAACCTGAGGGTTTTATATCTAAAAATGATACAGGAAAGATATGTAAGCTGCAAAGGTCAATCTATATATTGAGGAAAGAATCTAAAATATGGAATATTTGTTATGATGGTTCAATCAAAAGGGTTTAACTTCAGAAACAATGAAGATGAATCTTGTATTTAGTGTATTGTAGTATTCATCATATTGTATGTGGATGATATACTACTCATGGAAAATCATATTATAATTATACAAAAGGTGAATATGAGGTTTGGACATAGTTTCTCAAAGAAATACTTAGGATAAGCCACCTATACTCTAGGCATCAAGATCTATAGGAATAGATATAGAAGGATTTTTGGTTTAACTCAAAGTATATACATTGAAAATGTGTTAAAATGGTTCAGCATGCAAGAGTCTAAGAAAGAAATCTTTCCCATGTCTCATGGAGTAAGTGTATAGAAGGAAAATTGCCCAAAATAATTGGAAGAAAGGAACCACATGAGTAAGATTTCATATGCCTACGCAATTGGATCTTTCATGTCTGTAATGTTAGTTATATGTCTAGATGTGCCATCTATCTTGAGCATGAAAAACATGCCATGAATATTTGAGGGAAGTAACTGAATTGTAATATAAAACTTCCTAAAGTACTTAACAAGAACTTAGGTTGATTGGGTGAAGAAGAGTTGGTTTTCAAGATTTTAACAAATTTAATATTCTAAATCCACAAGAATGATCACTAATCGCAATATGGATCTATGCTTTTCCTCAATGGTCATATTGTAATTAAAATAGTTCCAAGTTAGAGACAATGATCTGAATATGATATTCCATTAGATACCACAAAGGAAGTTGTATGGATCAATAAGTTCATCTGATGAACTTAGATTTGTTCCTATCATTGATGACATAGTACATCTTACTTCGAAAATAAGGGACATCAAGCTAGCCAAGGAACCCGTATGGCGTACATATTCCAAGAATATTTTTTTGATGTTTCCATCACATATAAGAGATTGTTTAAAGAGAAGGTGAGAATATATACAATATATTGAAGTTTTTTATCCCTTGACTTAGGCACAATCACAAAAATCATGACGATCATGATATATCACTTGGTATAAGACGTGTGAGTGATTGGTGTTAGTTCAAATGGGAGATTACTGGTGTATATTCTGTAGAATCCAATCATTAGATGATGGCTACAAGGATACTGTGTAGTTTTTATTTGATTAAGAAAGGAAATTCTAGTTTATAGATGCACATTTAGTTATTGCTATATTAATGTACGTAATAAATGTCCTCGGAATGATTGGTTCAAAGCCATGGGACTTGATGCACGTGAGTTGAACATTATATCCTAATGGATGCTAAGAACAATATTCTTAAAATGTCCCTAGTTAAGTATTTTTATGGATTTGACAAAAATTATACATGTGAGACTAGTATGTATGGTGATTGATGACCATATCAAATGGGTTATAAGTATTAGATACCAAATCAGACACATAGGTAGTTATTATAGAACAAGGGTACTAGACAAACCCACCTTCGAGAGTGGTTCATGGACCCTTATATGATAATCATTATCAACTCTCAAATGCAATAGTGGTGTTGCAGTCCTTAGGACTGAATTCACTATGACAGTGACATTAAAATCGTCATGCTTTGATACTGCCCAACATAATCATGAAGAAGGTTTCTATAAAAGTAGTGATTGGGTGTGATAAAATCATGTTATTCATTGTGAGTGATGCATAAGGAATGTCTCTCTCCTATATAATTGGAGCCATATCCAAGGTCTCTTGATAAATGAGACTAGAGAAATGCATGACCATTGTCATGTGAGTTAGTACATGATACTGAGCTAATTTTTATCTTACTATTCTACTTGGATATCAAGGAACTTGAATTGAAATTAACAAGGATGACATGTCCATGCCTCTAGTTCAATCTAGATATATGTGAAAAAAAGGATTATACAATATGGTAACACTAGTCGTTGAAGGTTTAGTCTTATCCTACTAATCGTGCTACTTGGGTAGTAATGATGTACATCTAGACACTAATCATTGCTTATGGGTCTTAATATTGATTAGTGAATACATTTCCAACATAATATCGTACCTATAGGGTGACACACATAGAGATAGCTTGAAGAAAGGCCGAATTGGACCTTATTGTAATTGTTACAATAAATCTAAAGACCTAAAAGTGAGTTTTGAGGACCTGAATAAATATGGATAAATACTTAACAAATAAGTTTCCATTAATCAACAAGTCCTAAGCCTGGTCAAATAGGGTTTAGGAAACCTTAACTCTCCACTCCTCTATATATATGATATGAGAGGAAGCCTTCAGGGCATGTACTCAAACATTCTCTTTGTTTCCTCTAAGGTTCAAGAAACAATAAGAACAACTTAGAGAGAGAGAGGGATATACATAGACTAGCAACTTCGACCATGTTTGAGCACTCGTGTGAATATTATGGATACAAATTTGTATAGAAAATTTGTTTCGGATGAAGAACTTCATCGATGACGCATGAATTAAGTTGACAATAGAATGAAACAATCCACCAAAAAGTGTACGGTGGAGCAACATGATCAGTTGGGCATGAAAACCAAGGAAAGGTCTCCATGATTGAACGATGCAGTCTTCCACATAGAGCATGAAAATCAAGATAAAATTTTCTAGGGAAGAACGGGATGCTCTGTCACTCACATCCACGGTACAAGAGTGCAATTACCTAGAGACAAGTTCAAAGTCAGATCTTGGGTCAACAAAGCCATATATATGACCTTGGGATCTGTGCAAGTCAGTAGCAGAGTCCCACAATCCACCACTAATAATCACTGGAGGATTTTCACAACTAGCCACAAAAATATTTTTCTACATGCATCCCGAGGCGACTCTCGGAGTGCCAAAAACACCACAAAATGGTTTTGATTGCTGATCCAGAAAAATTCAAGAGAGATGTAGATTGGAGGGCCCATATCTACATCGAGCCTTACAAGTTTATTTTTTGGAACCTCTTCAACAATAAGGTACAAATTTCTAAGTCCTAATCTAGTTTTGTTGCATTAGACATATCATGTTCCAAGGATTCTTGCAAAAAAAGTATTCTATTGTATTATATGTTCTCTATATTCCTATAATTATAAGTTGGTGTGAAACATCCTCCTCCCAGAAGAGTGACTAAGTACGTGTCTAGGTGATTTTACTTTCAAATTATGAGGTCAGTGTTTACTATTATATTCTAGTATATTAAAAAAGAAAATAACACATCTCTTTGTTCTGGGAACATTGGTAATGTTCTTATTTATCCCTCATTACCATAGTAGGTAGAAAATGCAAGATCGTAGTCATTAAATATACATAAAGAATGGAATCCATTGCAAACTTCATCATCTATTATCCTTCTACAACCTAGAGGAAGTTCCTCATAAGTTGTTGTGAATTCTATAATGTTGTGATGAAACATCGCAAACTGGTCAACATATGCATTAATTAACCGTAGTATTTTCACAAAGCCTGGCATTCCAATATTTGCTTAGAAGATCACAAATGTGAAGTAACCATGGACTAAGAATGGGTAAATCTTTAGAATATTTTATAATTGCATTTAAAGTTTCCATAAAGTTTGTCTCAATAATGATGCATGTACAACCAGATGGCCAAGATTGTTGTAAGGCGAGCGAGATGGCATCCGACTCATCTAAAAGAACTAAAGTAGATGAAAGAAACTTTGCAAAAGTAGAAATCTAATCTCCAACATGATCCCTTACAACTATAGAAGTAGTTGCCTTGCCATCTTTAACAAAAGAGTCACAGTTAATCTTTAGCCATGGCCACGGTGGATGTTGCCAAGAGATATGTGTAGACTCAGGTTGTAGCAAATTAGCAGAGTCACTTATATGTTACCAAGCAATATTAGGACAATGAATAGTGTGTAATATTGATCATATAAGTGACTCTACTAATAAGCAATATCAAGATAATGAATAGTGTGTAATATTGATCATATCATTGAGTTTGATGAAGTAACACCATTATTAAAAAAAAGAAGTTGTGTCTACTCTTCCAGATTTCAAAGTAACTGATGGAAAATATATTACAAACTCTGTGATTCAAATTCATACATGACTTCAGCCAGATATTAAAATTAGAGTTGGAAAAATTGAGGAAATTTGATATTTATATGAAGATACAACCTTACTTATTTTGCATTAGAATAGTCTATGAGAACATGTATAATATCTTCTCTGAAGTAACTCCATCAGATACAAGTGTTGTTTCCAGTGAAATATCACTAAAACCTTCTAAAATTTGTCATCAATGCCTAATATAATGTCAATCAACTGAATTGTACAAATTTAATAGTAGTTTGAGCTTCCAGATGGTAATACATCTGGTCCTATCTTCTTTGAGACCACATATTGAGTTAGGAAATTATATGCATATTGAAATACTGACCTGTGCAAAAGCATCATGATTCCGACAACGTGTATTAGTATATTCATCATTAGTAGGAACAGGAAGACCTAAAATGTTCTCCACAATATTTACAAAAAGGTAACGATAGAAAAAGGCAACATCTTAATGATTATTGTCCATAATAATTGATCGTACCTTTAGATCTTCTAGGTAATTGAAAATAGGAACTAATGGTTTATCCTTTATGCTTCCTTGTCCAGGTAGCCAAGGATCTTGCATGGTAGAGGTATATTGTCCATTAATAATATACATAGTACTATACGAGAAAGAAAAAATACTTAGATATGATGTCATCCTCTACAAAGACATAAAACAATGCCCTGGTGCAGATTTATAGGATTTGTATTTGTGAAGAAGACCTTGCACCCATATTTTACCAGACTTAGTAATAAATTGTCAACTAGTCTTCAATAATAAGACTTGATTCCAATAATGCATACAAGGAATTCCTGAACCTCCATCATCTTTAGTCACACTTATAGTTTTCATGCAGTAAAAGATAGTGGTTTCGAAGAGGGACCACGTCTAGAGTGTGAAATGCCTAATGAGTTTGCTAATCTAGTGCATATGATTACTGGTAGGATAGTCATCTACATAATAAATGTTGGAATTACACTCAAGATTGATTTTACCATACATATACATCCAAAAAATCTTAAACTATGTGTTGCTCAACTGACTATACATGACTCACTAGTATATTTCTGACCTTTAATATCAGTTTTTCTAACGTCAATTCTAAAGAAAAAATGACACCATATACTAAACAACGTTGTTTCTTGAGAAAAAATGTCACCATTGGTCAAATCCTGCCGATTTAGAAAAGACACATGTACTATTTTTTCTATAACGTCAATTATTTGTTATAAAAATTGACGTCTAAAATAACCCACAAAATACAATTTTTTAGGAAAAAAATTCACCTCCAAATTTTTTAAGATGAGTGTCGGTTTGCCAAGAACCAATGACAAACACCTTCTTATGAAATAATGTTTTCCTCTAAAATACCTATGGCATCAATTTGGCGTATAAAAAATATTTTTATATGTCTTATAAATTGTGAAAAAGTTATACAAGCGGTGTCGATTTGATGTCAAGAAATAGACGAGAGAGGATCCACACCACGTCCCTGCAGAACCGTGCTACCACCTGGCTTGCAATGTTGGTTTACAAGTACAACCAATGACTCTGCTGGTTTGTATCATCTATTTATACATATAACCGACGACACAGAAACCTTTATTTATTAAAAAGATGACATGGTTTAGCAGTATAACGTGTGTTGCTGCACCAGAAACCAATGACACAATTGATTAATTGTGTCAGTTTCTTTAACCACAACAATCCAGGTTGGGACTAAGTTGTTGGTTTGTGCATCCACACAAAACTGACATTATAAATACTTATCTCTGGTGGCGCCCACTTAGGTGTCGGTACAAAATTGACACCAGAGGTCTATTTTCACCAAAATTGGAGGTGGTTTCTGTACTAGTGACTACATGTTATCAAAGACTAAACTGTAAATATCCTTCGATATTTTTATGTGTAAGATAGGAAATCCAAGATAACAATCATTATATGTTACCTGTGTCATGCTAGCATAAGAGAAAATTGAACTTCACATGGCCATGTCCATTGTTGTAAAGAAGAAAAGAACACTCTTTTTGTATGTATATATTGACCAAATGTATATTCAAATAATTGAAAAAAGTGCATAACAACTTGCATGTTGGGCATAGTGGCTTGAGAAAATAGTACAAGGTCGTCTACAAAGGAAACATGTGAGATATTTGGACCTTGTTGAGATAAACTGATAGGCTTCCAAGGACTAGTAGAAATAGTGTTCATAACTAACTGACTTACTCGAGTAAGACACAAAACAACTAAATAAGGAGATGATGTACCTCCTTGTCTGAGCCCCCTAACATGCTTTGAAACTAGGATGCTTCTCTCCATTCCATTGAAGACTTATCCATCCACCACATAAAGAATTCATGATATATTTTATGATTGAAGGAGGTAAACCAACATGCTTAATAATGTCAAGAACAAAGGACCATGACATCATATCATAAGGTTTTGATAAATCAATCTTAATTGCCATCATAGGGGTTGAACGTGGACATCACATATTGTCAAGGAGTTCTTGAACCAAAACAATATTGTCACTAATGCTCTGTCTAGAGACAAATGCACTTTGTGCATGGTCTATCAATGTGGACATATAAGGTCTTAACCTTTCAAAGAATATATTTGAAACTAGCTTTAAACCAAGATTGTTCAAAGAGACCAGGTGTGGCAACCCAACATGCTAAACTAGATTACCCAATACCAAAAATATGGTTGATTGCTAATTAATCAAATCAATGAAAAGGTACATAATTAAAATCGATTTAACCTTCACAAACATATCCAAGAAGATTTACATATAGGTCTAACATCCTGCATGAAGCAGATACTATACTAGGTATCTATACAACTGTTTAGTGGCCTCATTCGCAAAAACCTATATACAAAAGACATTGTCCACTTATTTGCATGATATACAAACATCAACATATTGCCAAAAACTCTATTCGATATATGCAAAACTTCACCACCCGGACCTGAGAGTATAGGGATGACTCTAGGAGACGCTAAACACTAGCCAACCTTATACTTCTACTAATCTCCAAGTTGCTCATCCTCGCTACCTAAATATTGACAACATTGTCAATCACCTAAAAAGATGTGGTGGCCCACAAGGTGAGAGCCATGTCTCAGCTAGAGATATAACTCTCAACAATGTCTATTTATAGCAACATATTATGTAATTAGATAGATAAAATAGTTTCTATGGAAGAATTTAAAAGATTGATTTGATTGTCAGAGGAACAAAAAAGTTAACACTATAAGTACATTTGATTTCTATTACCGCATTATACATCATCTAACTATCGCAAGAGACAACACAAGGGTTATCATCCAATGTGAATCATTGAATAACCCTATCAGGTATACTATATGACATACTTACATATTTCATTAAGCCCTAGGGAGTTTGAGGCATACCATTCAAACTTCCAATTGACCACTGTGAAATCACAATTGGTTCCGTACAAGATCTGAGAGACAAAATCCTAAGATCTCTTCTCCTCAGTCAGTATGAGACCTCTGTAGTGACATATCAGTCAAACTGCAATTAGCCCGATCCACATTGGATACACATGCCACTACACTAGAAATTAGGGTATTCAACCCTATCATCCAAGGTATGATCACAACCATCCTAAATCACATCACACACATAATATATATATGTATGTATGTATATGTATATAAATATAAATATAAATATATATATATATATATATATATAGAGAGAGAGAGAGAGAGAGTCAGGCTAGAATACAATCAGTGTACAGATCGCACGAATACACTCAAGTGTGTTTGCATATCAAGACTATTTTTTACAAAATGTAAACCGTTGATCTTCACCATCATACTATAACTAGGCTACATACAAATTTTGAGCCCATTTGGATGAGTGTAAGTCACTCATCCAAGGGCAACAAAATCGACGCGCGAAACTAATTTGAAATGCATAATTTTTGCAGTCTTCATAACATGAGCTATACATATCCAAATGTGCTCAAATTTTGCGTATGAGTTGTTTACGAGATGTTTAAGAAGATCAATGGATTAGATTTTCAAAAAAAATATTGCATCATGAAAAACTACTTGAGTGTATTCCGCTCCGGATACACTCGAGTGTATTCTAGCCTGACTATATATATATATATATATATATATATATATATATATATATCCAAGACACGACCTCGATCACTCTCCAAAACATGGGGATCAGGATGACAAGTACCCTCCTTGCACCCACATATACATACATCATATGACTTAGATTTTCCCTTCTAGAATACTGGTTTTACTGTCCAACAAGTCCCGATATTAGAATAGTTCTATGACACAGGGCACTACATGATTAGGGTTTCACTTGATTAGTTAAGCTAATTGGATGTTTTAGATTGCGTCAATCAAGTTACATACAAACCCTAAAAGGTTTCTACAAAAACAATGGTATATAACAACTCCAAAAGATATGAAATATATTTGACTTATTCCTTATCACAACATCATTGTACACCAGTCCATTATTACCCAGGGAGAGGATTATACTTTCCATATTGCTCAAACATACCCAAAGGCCATTTAATCCATTCACAATATTTCCTAAAAAAACATCATTATCTTTGAATACTTTTGTAGAAGGTTCAACATGTCATCAACACACTTGTAGTGTATAGATCTAGCATAAGATTTCATCAAACATAAGAGCTATGACATACGTGAGGTAAAATACTATGGTTACCATTAACATCATGAGAGTATCCCTTCATCATTACAATATTAGATGAAGATAGATATTTGAAACCATCACTACTCAATTATTTTAACTATGATTCAACAAGGTGGATTTGGTTGATGTCACAAATCAACACACATAGGTAATCCATCGGTTGCTACAGCATATGGCGGCGTCAAAGCAGTTGGAGCTGAGGTGTCAAACTTACATTCTAGGACACAGCGGTGGTGAATGGAAGGAACCTAACCTTCAGATGCATTGCGAAACGTACCTCGAATTGAGGAAGCCACCGATTTTCACCAACAACAAGCATCACTGGCTATTAGTTGATCACTTCCTTGTGAAGATTTTGGCTTTTGATGCAATGCAGGAGAGCTACAACATCATTCACTTCAAACCCGAGGAGATGGTGTTTCTAGAAGGCGCGACTAAGACCATGAGTATGCAGATAGGGCTGTAAATGAACATGGGTATACCCGCATATCCTTAAACCCATACTCACTAAACCCGTCATGGGTGTACATTTTTATAACCATGTAACCGCTTACCCTTATACCCACATACCCGCCTCTTACAAGATACAATTATGGTTATGTATATACATATACCCATATACCCATTTACTTATATTTTTACATAAATAATTTATATTAAGATGTAATGATGCATATTGTAGGACTCACGTCTAGCAAGTATATATACCTTAAAATAGTAAACATGTAGCGTTCACATCTAGTCATATAAATAACGTGCAGTAAGATAATGAGCAAATATATTGACACACCTTTATAGCCACACAATTACATTTCAATTAATTAAGAAGGTCACAAAGTCATTCTCTCATTCCGCTCATCTCTTCTCTCTGCCTTGAATGTATTTCTCCATAATCTATCCATTTAAGTGTGATAGTTTGTTGGATCTCAAAGTTTGTAGTGTATTATTATAATAAGTTAAGGATAACAATATACCCAATTACCCATCCGTATACTCAGCGGTTATACGGATATGGGTAGTTGTGGGTATATCTTTTGATAAAGCGGGTATATAACCGTAACTATATCTGCTAAACTAAACGGTTATGGTTATGGATATGACCATACCCGCACCATACCCAACCCATTTACAACCCTATTTGCAGAGGCAGATTCTAGCTACTTGTGCCTCCTTGTTTTTGCAGCGGAAGCACACGGTTTGGATGGTGAGGAAGTTATTTTCCCAGTAGAACTATGGGTGCTGGTGGATTATGACTACGAGATGTGGGACAGAAGATGGAAAGGGAACCTGCCGACGTGCATCCTAGAACAAGTAGTTTGGATCGATGGAAGGGGGAGAGATTTTATTCATGACAGAAGACGGGATGAAAGTCGGCTGGTATGGCCTCAATAGTGGTACATTTCAAATTCTGGTCAACAACGAAGCATACCCTATCAACAGTGGTACATTTCAGATTTTGGCCAACAACGAAGCATACTCTGTCGACTACGATAAACTTCTTGATTGCAGTTACGATGAGCATTCCATAAGCTGCCTAAGGTGCCCAGAAGCAATCGGTTCGTATAGCTATTACAAGGTTTCCCCGCCTTCCGTGGCCTTTTACGATGATAATATGTTGACATCGGCAGGTCTTTTCAAAAAAGAGAGAAATATCATTGAAGAAGTTGTGTCCACTAAACAGATATGCCCTAGAAGGCTGAGAAAATGGAAGTTGACAAATTTGTAACTTGGTTTGTAGCTTCCTCCTTTTGAAGTTTGTCATATTGTTGTTGGTGTATATGCCTTAGACCAGTTATTAGATGATGTTTATAGGAATATGTGTACTTTTAGTTTGATTAATAAAGATAATTCTAATTTATTGATGTATATTTAATTAGCATGATATTACAATGCGTAATAAATATTCTTAGAATGATTGGTTCAAAGTCATAAAATTTCAAGTATGTGTTTTGAACATGAGATCCTAATGGATACTTATAATAATAATTTTAAAATGTCCCTAGTCATATATTATTATGGATTAATATTACATGTGAGACTAGTATGTGTGGTGATTAGTGACCATGTCCCATGGGTCATGGGTATTGGATATCAAGTCAGACACATAGGTACTTGTTAGAGAATAAGTATATTAGATAGACCTGCCTTGAGAGTGATTAAAAGACCATTATATAATAGACATAATCAACTCTCCAATGTGACACTTGTGATGTGGTGCTTGAACCTAAAGTCACTATAATGGTGACATGGTAATTGTCATGCATGCTTTGACATTTCTTGATGTGATCTTGAAGAAGGTTGCCATAAAGGTAGTGATTAAGAATCATGTCATGAATTGTGAGTGATGTAGAAGGAATTTATCTCTCATACAATGAGAGTGATATCCAAGACCTCTTGATAAGTGAGATTAGAAAAATACATGTCTATGCTCATGTGAGATAGTTTATGATACTAAGCTCATATGTATCTTCCTAGTCTAATTTGAGATGAAGGAATTTAATTGAACGTAATGAGGATAACATGTCCATGCCTCTAGTTCAATCTAGACATCAAATGATTATACAACAAGGTAAGGATGGTGGTTGAAGGTTTAATCTTGTGTGACTAATCCTACTACTTGGATGATATGTAGCTAGACACTACTCATTACTTATCAAATTTAAATGTTGATTGGTGAATCCATTACAATATGGTGCCTACATTGTCACACGTATAAATTGAGCTTAAAGAAAGGCTGAATTCCGTCTTATTGTGATTGTTATTATAAATCTATGGACCTAAAGTATGTTGTGTAGACCTGAATAAAATATAGATTTAGACTTAACAAATAAGTTTCATATGTCAAGGAGTCCACTACCTGGACAAACAGGGTTTAGAAAATTGTGACTCTACTCCTCTATATATATGATATGAGAAGAGGCCTTCAGGACCTGCACTCAAATATTCTCATTGTAGCCTCTAAGGTTTGAGAAACACTAAGCAAAGAAAGAGAAAGAGGAAAAGGAGGAGACTAGAAACTCTGACTGTCTTCAAACACTCACATGGATATGGTGGAGACAAATTTGTACATACAATTTGTTATGGATGAAGATCTTCACTGATGGCAGGAAAATCAATGTGATAATGAAACGACACAATCGGCCATAAGCATGGATAGTGGAATAAATTGATCTTTCGAGCATGCAAATTGAGGAGAAGGTATCCACAAAGGGATGATGTGACCCACCACAGAGAGCATGTGTATCGAGGCGAATGTCCCCATGATGGAATATCATGATGTACTACACATATCTATGGTTGAATAGTGTAATCCACCAGAGACAAGTCCAGGATCAGATATGGGGTCAACAGAGCCATCTCTGTGACCTTGGGATCTGAGAAAATCATCAGCAGGTTCCCATGTTCAGCCACTGATAATCACCTACAGATTGTTACCATTTGACACAAAACACAATTTTCTCTACTCATCCCGAGGTGACTCCTTGGGTTGCAAAAACACCTGAAAGAAGTTGTGATTGTTGATTCGAAAAAATTCAAGTGAGGTGTAGATTGGAGGGTTCAGATTTATATTGAGTGATACACGTTGAATCATTGGAACCTCTTCCACTATAAGGTATAAATTTAGAAACCTAATTTGGTTTTTTTGCATTAGACGGATCATGGTCAAAGGATTCTCATGATAGTCATTATTCTACTATGTTTTTCACTCTTAAGTTTCCGAAGAAGGGTTTAAGTCAAATTCATGTCAACTCTTTTTCACACAAGGAAACTTCACAAATGTTAGACAACAGATGATTCACATCTTACCTAGAGGAATTAAGAGGTACACAGATATATAGATGTCCACCTTAGTAGTTCCAATATTTACATAAATTTAGCTACTTCTGAAACATGTACATTGGATACAACATGAGAGTATCACATGAATGAAAGATAATAAGAGAAGTATATCCTTTGAAAGAGAATATGAGTGACCCAAAGTGGCTAGTATGGCAAGAGTTTTTATTGCTATTATAGGGACACACATTTATCTCATCAAATAGGAAGTGTAATAGAACCATAGATTTTTATTACTCATATGTTATTAAGTTCTTGTTTAAATAAGAAAGAGTTTTTTATTCACTATAAAAATAATTGTTATTCAATCTACTAGGATGGCTTGGCATTTCCTAACATCTATACAAACTGGGGAATGTGATAGAATTATTGAATTACTACTACGTATATGATATTAAGTTCTTGTTTCTACTAGAAAGACTACTTCATTCCTTGTAAAGGATAGTTGTTGTTTAGTTTATTTGATGACTTCTTATATGTCATTTCCTCATCTCTTATGATATTGGATCTGAAGACACATGTATATAAGGTAAATGCCAAATGGAAACTACATGACTCAAATATGACTTATCTTTAGCATTATCGCTTGGCCATACATATGTGATACACATTTTCAAACTCTACAGATGGATACTTATAATCATTTGATTTGTAATCTCTCGAGACATGCAAATCAGGCTTATTGGACAAAATAACATATTTGATTTTCAATGGAAGTAGTCAGAGGGAATATAAACTTATAGAACTCGTATATATTGATGTATATAGTCCTCTTAGTACACAACTAAAGGATAGTTCAAATACTCATCCTATTGACTGATGGATTTAGTAGATGTGGACTTTTATGAGATACAAGTTATAAACCCATGAAATGTTCAAGGAATTCAAGAATGAAGTAGAGACCCAAGTTGGTGAGAAAATTAAGATTCCTCAATCAGATCAATGTGGTAAATATTAATGCCAAGTGATAAGGACCTTCTCAGGGAGTGTGATATTGTATGGCAATTGACTCCCTATAGAATGCCATAAGAATAATGGTGTTTGAGAGAGAAGGAAAGGATTAGTGTTGGACATGATACAGTCCAAGATGAGCCAAGTTAGACTACCTATTTCCTTTAGAGGACATTCTCTAGAAACTGCCACGTTTAGACTTAACCACGTTCCTTCTAAATAAGTTCCAAAAACACCGTATGAGATATGGACTGAGAAGCATCCCAATATGTATCTTATGAAGATTTGGGATGGTGAAGCTTATATGAAGTTTTCATTTCTTGAGAAATTGGACTTAAATTTGACAAGTGTTATTTTGTGTGGTATCCTAGGGAAACCCAAGGATACTATTTCTATATTCCTTTCCACAACAAAGTGTTTGTTGCTAGAACTGGTACCTTCTTAGACAAGAAGTTCATATCTAGAAATACCAGTGGGAGGAGAATAGAACTCAAGGAAGTTTGAGATACACAAAATGAAAATGAAACTAATGAACATGAGGAGGCACCACAAATTCTGCCTCCACAACAAACAAAAGAACCTCGTAGATCCACTATGACTTTCTGTGTACTAGAGATTTGGATTTCTCATGACTCAAGATGGTGAGGTGTTGGTGATGGATCAAGATGAGACAATCACATAAAGGAAGCTATAGAGGGTCCAAAATCTAGTAAATGGCTTGAGGTCATGAGATCCAAAACAAACCCCATGTATACCACCAAGTTATGGACCTTGGTGGTACCACCTGAAGGGGTAAAACCCATGGGGTGTAAATTGGTCTTCAAGAAGAAGACGAACATGGATGGAAATGTCCAGTCCTATAAAGGATGAATAGTGACTAAAGGTTTCAAATAAATTCAAGGTATTGACTATGATGAAACTTTCTCACCAGTCCTCATGATAAAGTCTACTTAATGAGAATCTACTTGAGGATGTGTATATGACACAACCTGAGGGTTTTATATCTAAAAATGATACGGGAAAGATATGTAAGCTGCAAAGGTCAATCTATATATTGAGGAAAGCATCTAAAATATGGAATATTTATTATGATGGTTCAATCAAAAGAGTTTGGCTTCATAAACAATGAAGATGAATCTTGTGTTTAGTGCATTGTAGTAATCATCATATTGTATGTGGATGATATACTACTCATGGAAAATCATATTATAATTGTACAAAAGGTGAATATGCGGTTTGGACATAGTTTCTCAAAGAAATACTTAGGATAAGCCACCTATACTCTACGTATCAAGATCTATAGGAATAGATATAGAAGGATTTTTGGTTTAACTCAAAGTATATACATTGAAAATGTGCTAAAATGGTTCAACATGCAAGAGTGTAAGAAAGAGAACTTTACCATGTCTCATGGAGTAAGTGTATAGAAGGAAAATTTCCCAAAATAATTGGAAGAAAGGAACCACATGAGTAAGATTTCATATGCCTACACAATTGGATATATCATGTATGCAATGTTAGGTACATGTCTAGACGTGTCGTCTATCTTGAGCATGAAAAGCATGCCATGAATATTTGAGGGAAGGTCACTGAATTGTAATATAAAACTTCCTAAAGTACTTAACAAGAACTTAGGTTGATTGGGTGAAGAAGAGTTGGTTTTCCAGAGTTGAACAAATTCAATATTCTAAATCCACAAGAATGATCACTAATCGCAATATGATTCTATGTTTTTACTCAATGGCAATATTGTCATTAAAAGAGTTCCAAGTTAGAGACAATGACCTGAATTTGATATACCATTAGATACCACAAAGGATGGATCAATAAGTTCATCTTATGAACTTAGATTTGTTCCTAGCATTGATGACGTAGTACATCTTACTTAGACAACATGGGATATCAAGCTAACCAAGGAACTCATATGGCGTACATATTCCAATAATATTTTTTTGATGTTTCCATCACATATAAGAGATTGTTTAAAGAGAAGGTGAGAATATATACAATATACTGAAGTTTTTGATCCCTTGACTTAGGCACTATCACAACAATCATGATGATCATGATATATCACTTGGTAAAAGATGTGTGAGTGATTGGTGTTAGTTCAAATGGGAGATTGTTGGTGTATATTCTGTAGAATCCAATCATTAGATGATGGCTACAAGGATACTGTGTAGTTTTTATTTGATTAAGAAAGGAAATTCTAGTTTATTGATGCACATTTAGTTATTGCTATATTAATGTACGTAATAAATGTCCTTGGAATGATTCGTTCAAAGCCATTGGACTTGAAGCACGTGAGTTGAACATTATATCCTAATGGATGCTAAGAACCATATTCTTAAAATGTCCCTAGTTAATTATTTTTATGGATTTGACAAAAATTATACATGTGAGACTAGTATGTATGGTGATTGATGACCATATCTAATGGGTTATAAGTATTAGATACCAAGTCAGACACATATGTAGTTATTATAGAACAAGGATACGAGACAAACCCACCTTTGAGAGTGGTTCATGGACCCTTATATGATAATCATTACCAACTCTCAAATGCAATAGCAGTGTTGCAGTCCTTAGACCTGAATTCACTATGATAGTGACATTAAAATCGTCATGCTTTGATATTGCCCAACATAATCTTGAAGAAGGTTTCTATAAAAGTAGTGATTGGGTGTGATAAAAATCATGTTATTCATTGTGAGTGATGCATAAGGAATGTCTCTCTCCTATATAATTGGAGCCATATCCAAGGTCTCTTGATAAATGAGACTAGAGAAATGCATGACCATTGTCATGTTAGTACATGATACTGAGCTTATTTTTATCTTTCTATTCTACTTGGATAACAAGGAACTTAAATTGAAATTAACAAGGATGACATGTCCATGCCTCTAGTTCAATCTAGATATATGTGAAAAAAGGATTATACAACATGGTAACACTAGTCATTGAAGGTTTAGTCTTATCCTACTAATCGTGCTACTTGGGTAGTAATGATGTGCATCTAGACACTAATCATTTCTTATGGGTCTTAATATTGATTAGTGAATACATTTCCAACATAGTATTGTGCCTATAGGGTGACACACATAGAGATAGCATGAAGAAAAGCCGAATTGGCCCTTATTGTAATTGTTACAATAAATCTAAAGACCTAAAAGTGAGTTTTGAGGACTTGAATAAATATGGATAAATACTTAACAAATAAGTTTCCATTAATCAACAAGTCCAAAGCCTGGTCAAATAGGGTTTAGGAAACCTTAACTCTCCACTCCTCTCTATATATATGATATGAGAGGAAGCCTTCAGGGCATGTACTCAGACATTCTCATTATTTCCTCTAAGGTTCAAGAAACAATAAGAACAACTTAGAGAGAGAGAGAGGGATATACATAGACTAGCAACTCTGAGTGTGTTTGAGCACTCGTGTGAATACTATGGAGACAAATTTGTCTAGCAAATTTGTTTTGGATGAAGAACTTCATCGACGGCACATGAATTAAGTTGACAATAGAATGAAACAATCCACCAAAAAGTGGATGGTGGAGAAACATGATCAGTTGAGCATGAAAATTGAGGAAAGGTCTCCATGATTAAACGATGTAGTCTTCCACATAGAGCATGAAAATCGAGATAAAATTTTCTAGGGAAGAATGGGATGCTCCGTATGTCACATCCACGGTACAATAGTGCAATTACCTAGAGACAAGTTCAGAGTCAGATCTAGGGTCAAAAGAGCCATATATATGACCCTAGAATATATGCAAATCAGTGGCAGACTCCCACAATCCACCTCTAATAATCACTGGAGGATTGTCACAACTAGCCACAAAAAACATTTTTCTACATGCATCCCGAGGCGACTCTCGGAGTGCCAAAAACACCACAAAGGAGTTCTGATTGCTGATCCGGAAAAATTCTAGAGAGGTGTAGATTGGAGGGCCCATATCTACATCGAGCCTTACAAGTTTATTTTTTGGAACCTCTTCAACAATAAGGTACAAATTTCTAAGTCCTAATCTAGTTTTGTTGCATTAGACATATCATGTTCCAAGGATTCTTGCAAAAATTTATATTCTATTGTATTATATGTTCCCTATATTCCTACAATTATAAGTTGGTGTGAAACATCCTCCTCCCAGAAGAGTGACTAAGTACGTGTCTAGGTAATTTTACTTTCAAATTATGAGGTCAGTGTTTACTATTATGTTCTACTATATTAAAAAAGAAAAATAACACTTCTCTTTGTTCTAGGAACATCAATAATGTTCTTATTTATCCCACATTACCATAGTAGGTAGCAAATGCAAGATCATAGTCATTAAATATACATAAAGAATTGAATCCATTGCAAACTTCATCATCTATTATCCTTCTACAACCTAGAGGAAGTTCCTCATAAGTTGTTGTGAATTCTATAATGTTGTGATGAAACATCGCAAACTGATCAACATATGCATTAATTAACCGTAGTATTTTCACAAAGCCTGGTATTCCAATATTTTCTTAGAAGATCAGAAATGTGAAGTAACCATGGACTAAGAATGGGTAAATATTTAGAATATTTTGTAATTGCATTGAAAGTTTCCATAAAGTTTGTCTCAATAATGATGCATGTACAACCAGATGGCTAAGATTGTTGTAAGGCGGGCGAGATGGCATCTGACTCATCTAAAAGAACTAAAGTAGATGAAAGAAACTTTGCAAAAGTAGAAATCTAATCTCCAACATGATCCCTTACAACTATAGAAGTAGTAGCCTTGCCATCTTTAACAAAAGAGTCCCATTTAATCTTTAGCCATGGACACGATGGATGTTGCCAAGAGATAGGTGTAGACTCAGGTTGTAGCAAATTAGCAGAGTCACTTATATGTTACCAAGCAATATAAGGACAATGAATAGTGTGTAATATTGATCATATAAGTGACTCGACTAATAAGCAATATCAAGATAATGTATAGTGTGTAATATTGATCATATCATTGAGTTTGATGAAGTACCACCATTATTAAAAAAAGAAGTTGCGTCTACTCTTCTAGATTTCAAAGCAACTGATGGAAAATATATTACAAACTCTGTGATTCAAATGCATACATAACTTCAGCCAGATATTAGAATTATAGTTGGAAAATTTGAGGAAATTTGATATTTATATGAAGATACAACCTTACTTATTTTGAATTAGAATAGTCTATGAGAACATGTATAATATCTTCTCTGAAGTAACTCCATCAGACATAAGTGTTGTTACCAGTGAAATGTCACTGAAACCTTCTAAAATTTGTCATCAATTCCTAATATGTTGTCAATCAAATGAAATGTACAAATTTAACAGTAGTTTGAGCTTCCAGATGGTACTCCATCTGGTCCTATCTTCTTTGAGACCACATATTGAGTTAGGACATTACATGCATATTGAAATACTGACCTGTGCAAAAGAATCATGATTCCAACAATGTGTATCGGTATATTCATCATTAGTAGGAACAGGAAGACGTAAAATGTTCTCCACAATATTTACAAAAAGGTAACGATAGAAAAAGGCAACATCCCAATGATTATTGTCCATAATAATTGATCGGACCTTTAGATCTTCTAGGTAATTGAAAATAGGAACTAATGGTTTATCCTTTATGCTTCCTTGTCCAGGTACCCAAGGATCGTGTATGGCAGAGGTATATTGTCCATTAATAATATACATAGTATTATATGAGAAAGAAAAAATACTTAGATATGATGTCATCCTCTACAAAGACATAAAACAATGCCCTGGTGTAGATTTATAGGATTTGTATTTGTGAAGAAGACCTTGCACCCATATTTTATCAGACTTAGTAATAAACTATCAACCAACCTTCAATAATAAGGCTTGATTCCAATAATGGATACAAGGAATTCCTAAACCTCCATCCTCCTTAGTCACACTTATAGTTTTCATGCAGTAAAAGATAGTGAATTGGAAGAGGGACCACGTCTGGAGTGTGAAATGCCTAATGAGTTTGCTAATCTAGTGCATAAGATTACTGGTAGGATAGTCATCTACATAATAAATGTTGTAATTATACTCAAGATTGATTTTACCATACATATACATCCAGAAAATCTTAAACTATGTGTTGTCCAACTGGCTACACATGACTCACTAGTATATTTTTGACCTTTAATATAATTTTTATTAATGTCAATTCTAAAGAAAAAATGACACCATATACTAAAAAACGTTGGTTCTTGAGCATAAATGTCACCACTGGTCAAGTCCTGCCGATTTAGAAAAGACACATGTACTATTTTTTTCTATAATGTCAATTATTTGTTATAAAAACTGACGTCTAAAATAACCCACAAAATACAAAATTTCAAGAAAAAAATCACCTCCAAATTTTTTAAGATGAGCGTCGGTTTACCAAGAACCAACGACAAACACCTTCTTGTGAAATAAATTTTTCCTCTAAAATACCTATGGCATCGGTTTGGCGTATTAAATATATTGTTGTATGTCTTATAAATTGTGAAAAAGTTATACAAGTGGTGTCAATTTAATGTCAAGAAACAAACGAGAGAGGATCCGCACCACGTCCCTGCAGAACCGTGCTAGCACCTGGCTTGCAATGTTAGTTTACAAGTACAACCAATGACTCAGCTCGTTTGTATCATCTATTTATACATATAACCGACGACACAGAAACCTTTGTTGATTAAAAAGGTGACATGGGTTAGCAGTACAACGTCGGTTATTGCACCAGAAACCGATGACCCAATTGCTTACTTGTGTCAGTTTCTTTAACCACAACAATCCAGGATGGGACTAAGTAGTTGGTTTGTGCATCCACAAAAAACTGACATTATGGATGCTTATCTCTAGTGGCGCCCACTTAGGTGTCGGTACAAAATTGACACCAGAGGTCTATTTTCACCAAAATTGGAGGTGGTTTCTGTACTAGTGACTACATCTTATCAAAGACTAAACTATAAATATCCTTAGATATTTTTGTGTATAAGATAGGAAATCCAAGATAACAATTATTATATGTTACCTGTGTCATGCTAGCATAAGAGAAAATAGAACTTCACATGGCCATGTCCATTTTTGCAGAGAAGAAAAGAACACTCTTTTTGTATCTATATATTGACCAAATGTATATTCAAATAATTGAAAATAGTGCATGACAACTTGCACGTTGGGCATAGTGGCTTGAGCAAATAGTACGAGGTCGTCTGTAAAGGAAACATGTGAGATATTTGGACCTTGTTGAGATAAACTGATAGGCTTCCAAGGACTAGTAGAAATAGTGTTCATAACCAACTGACTTACTCGAGTAAGACACAAAACAACTAAATAAGGAGATGACGTACCTCCTTGTCTGAGCCCCCTAACAGTCTTCTAAGCTAGGATGCTTCTCTCCATTCCATTGAAGACTTATCCATCCACCACATAAAAAATTCATGATATATTTTATGATTTAAGGAGGTAAACCAACATACTTAATAATGTCAAGAACAAAGGACCATGGAATTATATCAGAAGGGTTTGATAAATCAATCTTAATTTCCATCATAGGGGTTGAGTGTGGACATCACATATTGTGAAGGAGTTCTTGAACCAAAATAAGGGTTTGTCACTAATGCTCCGTCTAGAGACAAATGCACTTTGTGCATGGTCTATCAATGTGGACATATAAGGTCTTAACCTTTCAAAGAATATCTTTGAAACTAGTTTTAAACCAACATTGTTCAAAGAGACCAGGTGTGGCAACCCACCATGCTAAACTAGATTACCCAATACCAAAAATATGGTTGATTGCTAATTAATCACATCAATGAAAAGGTACATAATTAAAATTGATTTAATCTTCATAAACATATCCAAAAAGATTTACATATAGGTCCAACATCCTGCATGAAGCACATACTATACTAGGTATCTATACAACTGTTTAGTGGCCTCATTCACAACAACCTGTATACAAAAGACAATGTACATATATTTACATGATATACAGACATCAACATATTGCCAAAAACTCTATTCAATATATGCAAAACTTCCCCACCCGGACTTGAGAGTATAGGGATGACTCTAGGAGACACTAAACACTAGCCAACCTTCTACTTCTACTAATCTCCAATTTGATCCTCCTCGCTACCTCAATCTTGACAACATTGTCGATCACCTAAAAAGATGTGGTAACCCACAAGGTGAGACCCATGTCTCAGCTAGAGATATAACTCTCAAAAATGTCTATTTCTAGCAACATATTATGTAATTAGATAGATAAAATAGACGCTATGGTAGAATTTAAAAGATTGATTTGATTTTCATAGGAACAAAAAAGTTAACACTATAAGTACATTTGATTTCTATTACCTCATTATACATCATCTAACTATCACAAGAGACAACACAAGGGTTATCATCCAATGTGAATCATTGAATAACCCTAATAGGTATACTATATGACATACTTACATATTTCATTAAGCCTTAGGGAGTTTGATGCATACCATTCAAACTTCCAATTGACCACTGTGAAGTCACAATTGGTTCCGTACAAGATCTGAGAGACAAAATCCTAAGATCTCTTCCCCTCGGTCAGTATGAGTCCTCCGTAGTGACATATCAGTCAAACTGCAATTAGCCTGATCCACATTGGGTGCACATGCCACTACACTAGAAATTAGGGTATTCAACCCTATCATCCAAGGTATGATCACAACCATCCTAAATCACATCACACACACAATATATATAAATGTATGTATATGTATGTAAATATATATATATATATGTATATATATATATATATATATATATATATATATATATATATATATATATATATATATATATATTCATGCAAGACACAACTTCGATCATTCTCCAAAACCTGGGGATCAGTATGACAAGTACCCTCCTTACACCTACATATACATACATCATACGACTCAGATTTTCCCTTCTGGAATACTGGTTTTACTATCCAACAAGTCTCAATATTAGAATAGTTCTACAACACATGGAACTACATGATTAGGGTTTCACTTGATTAGTTAAGCTAATTGGGTGTTATAGATTGTGTCAATCAAGTTACATACAAACCCTAAAAGGTTTCTACAAAAACAATGGTATATAACAACTCCAAAAGATATGAAATATATTTGACTTATTTCTTATCACAACATCATTGTACACCAATCCATTATTACCTAGGGAGAGGGTTATATTTCCCATATGGCTCAAACATACCCAAAGGTCATTTAATCCATTCACAATATTTCCTAAAAAACATCATTATCTTTGAATACTTTTGTAGAAGGTTCAACATGTCATCAACACACTTGTAGTATATAGATCTGGCATAAGATTTCATCAAACATAAGAGCTATGACATACGTGAGGTAAAACACTATGGTTACCATTAGCATCATGAGAGTGTCCCTTCATCATTACAATATTAGATGAATATAGATAATTGAAACCATCACTAGTCAATTATTTTAACTATGATTCGACAAGGTGGACTGGGTTGATGTCACAAATCAACACACATAGGTAATCCATCGGTTCATTATTCACACTTAGTAAAAAGAAATACCGCTAGATCATTAGGATACTTAGCCAAAATCAAAACCATTGGATCATGGTCACTAGCAAGACCATTGGTTCACATACATAGCACAATTATAGGTTTATATATTACACAAGGCATTACCATCAAATCATGGGCTTTTGCAAAAACCATAAATTTTCATATCAAGCACCACCATCAGTTTCCATAGTAAGCATAACCATCAGTTTCCATAGTTAGCATAACCATAAGTTTCCATATGAAGCATGACCATTGAATCATGTACATAGTGAAGCCACATTTCTTGAACTTAGTTGGTTAATCATTTCATAGACTAGTAGAGCCATTTGTTGTAAGGAGTAGGTAAGCCATTGGTTTGAGTAATAAGTAAGTCATCGATTCTCAACACTAGGTGAAAGTTTTTGTTCTAAACTAAGTAAAAACCATTATTTCAAGTTCTAGTGAAACCATCGACTCCCAAGGTAAGAAAAATTACCCTTTCTCAAGCTAAGCAAAACCACTGTTTCTCAAGATAAGGAAAACCATTGTTTCTCAAGCTAAGAAAAACCATAATTTCATAGTTCTAAGTGAGAAATTAGTTCATTATACTTAAGGAGAAACTATCATTTTTGTACTCAAGAAGACCATTGGTTTTGAATGGAATGTAACCATCATTTCTATACAAAAGGGAACAATAGGTTCATAGACTTGCAAGGTTTTGGTATCTTACTTCAAAAGAATAATGTGCACAAGATCTAGGGGTATTTTATCCAGACAAATACTAATGCATATGCTCAAACATTACCCAAAGGATCATCTTTCTACATATTACCACGTTTTTAGGACAAGATTTACATATACCAAGTTAAAGTTAAGTAAGAAACAAGATGAAAATTATTTAAAACATGACTCAAGGAGGATGATGAACGTCCAAGAAGAAAGATAGCTTGAAAGAGAGAAGACAAATACTAGCTTTAGGACTCCAAACGTTCCAAGATGGCTCCTTTATTCAAGAATAAGGAAGTTCTAGAGCAAAGAGAAGAGAGAAGATGTTCTTCAATCACATGCTTGAGTTCTACAAAGAACACCATGTATTTGTCCATAGAAGAATAAAGAAGAAGGAGAATAGCAATAAAAATGAAAATAAGGAAGAAGCTCTTACTTGTTTAGGGTAGGAAACTAGGTTAGTAAGCTCCAAACAATCCTAGAGGAGGTAGATCCAAACCCTAGAACAACATGCAACAAAACTTGACCATGCTTCGTCCTCAAGAGCTCTTCCTCTTCTACCAAGCAAGAAGGTTTGACCTCTCAAGAACAAGAAGGAGATGAAGGAGTGTAATAGAGTTTGTTTGAGATAGTGAGGGGGTATATGAGGCTAAAATGAGAGAGGAAGGTGGTTAAGGGTTGAAAGCATGCTTCCCATGTGTCAAAAGGTGAAGACTCCCATCCATGCAATACAAATATGCCATCGGTTGTCAACCTACGATAGACATCAATTGGCAACTTAGGTGAACCATTGAGTTGTGTCATCATAAGAGCCATCGAATCATGCCCTTACATAGCCACATATGCAAACCTTGATCCACCATAGGTTGGTTCATACTACATGGAAAATCATCAATTCTTGTGCCTCTAGAGAAAACCATTGAATCCTTTCCTATAAGGGAAATTGTCAAATCCTTCATTCTCATAGTGAAACCATCAGATCCCTAACTTACTTAGGAAAACCATCGATTGAGGTACTTAGGTGAGAAACCCTAGGTCCTCAACCCTATGTTAGAAAACATCACACATATGATGGTGTATCTAGGTGTTTCAAAGGTGCAACTATATAAAATATGTTAAGAACATTTATGAGGCACATCTTACATGTAAAACTTATAGATAAAACCCTAGATATAGGATATTTGCATAAATGTCCATATCAGCAAATAAATTGTAAAACTTAATCAAACATTGTCCAAACTGAACCAAATTTGATACATAGGTTAGTCCAATGATATAAAAGCATAATTTAGGTTTTGATTAAGGTTTTAAGTTAAGAAAGCATGTTTAACCATAAATATAGGTCACCGATTTTACAACCGTAAACCCCTAACAGGGATTTCAAGCCCCAAAATCCTAAGAAAACAAAGATGGGAATCTAACTCCCAAGTGGCTTCCTCCACCCCACGGTGATGCCACAATGCCTTCACTATGGGTATGCTCTTCTTCCTCAACTTCTGCACATGCTTATCTAGGATCAACATAGGACCCTCCACATAAGAAACATCCTCATCTAACTCAACCTCCATTGGTTGTATCGTTTGTTCAGCATCTAGGTGACACTTCCTCAACATGGAAACATGAAAGATGTTGTGCAACCTATGTAACTCTGGTGGTAACTCCAACTTGTATGCCACTTTTCCCACTCGTGCCAGGATATGGTAAGGTCCCCTAAACCTAGGAGCCAACTTACCCTTCTTACCAAACCTCAACACACCTTTCTAAGGGGACACCTTGAGATACACGAGGTCTCCATCTTAGAAATCTAGCAGCCTACGACGATAATCAACATAATACTTTTGTTTGTCCTGAGCTACCTTCAACTGTTGCAGAATCACCTTGATCTTATCTGTAGTCTGTTGAACTAACTCAAGACCCAAAAGGTGATACTCTCCTATCTCATACCAACAAAGAATTGATCGAAAATGTCTTCTATACAAAGCTTCACATGGTGTCGTGTCTGTGCTTCTTTGATATTTGTTCTTGTAGGCAAACTAAATCAGACTTAGGTGTACATCCCAACTACCAAGAAACTAAAGAAAACACACTCTCAAAAGATCTTCTAACATTTTAATAGTCATTTCTGATTGATCATCTGTCTGTGGGTGAAAAGTTGGTGCTAAACCTCAGTTGCATCCCCAAAACTTTATGCAGACGTTCATAAAAAATGCTTGTAAACTAAGGACCTATGTCAGATACTATGGTAACTAGTATACCATACAGATGAACTATCTCATAAATGTAGATCTGTGCCAACTTATCTAATGTACAAGTGGTCTTGATTGGAATAAAGTGGGATGACTTTGTCAATTAATCAACTATCACCCAAATGGAATAATAAACTTTGACTATTCTTGGAAGAACAACCATAAATTTCATGGTTATATGATCCCATTACCATTGTGGTATTGACAAAGGTTGCAATGTTCATGCAGGCTTCTGATGCTCTGCCCTGACTTTCTAGAAAATTGGACACTTGGCAATAAACTCTGTCACATCATGCTTCAGACCTGGCCACCAATACAAATCCTTTAGATTTTGACTTATCTTTGAATTGCAGGGATGCATTGCATGCATCAAGGAATGATCCTCCTCAAGTACCATATCTATCAAACCATAAATGTCTAGAACCACTATTCTGTTGTGAAAACACACTATCCCATTATCTAACTCATGAAATCCATCATGTTTCCTGCTACCAAACTCTGATCTAATGTTCTGTATCATGTTATCATTATTTTGTGCATCTCTAATCTTATGTATCAACGTTGCTTGATCTAAGATCGTGCTAACAAGGAAACCTCCAACTATATGTTCATCTTCTGAAGTGACACTAGAATATCCCTCTTGTGGCATGCCAAGGAGTGTAACTTTCTTTGTCTGCAGACAATGACAAATATGACTTTCTACTTAGTGCATTAGTTGTTGGTAAGGTATGCCATAGAGACAATCATGTGATGATTGCCAAGGAATATACCATAAAGGATTTGATTAATACTCATAACGGCAAGCTTCCAGTTTATCCTATCACATTCAGTTATGAGATTATGAGAAAGCATTGTGAATGTCTAAAGAATGATACTCAATGACGTATGTCTTCAAGTACGTGACTTGGAGAATGAGATCATATGAATTCTAAGAGCGTGTACATTCTTGTTATGTCCCTAGTTGGTTGTTACTGTGGAAGGGAGATAGACACAAGTAACAAATAAGACTGGAGTGTGGGTTGGTTGATGACTGAATCTCATTAGTCATGATATGACAATATCAAACCAAGCACACAGATAGATGTTAGGGAACGGTGAATTGGATAGAACCACCTTGAGAGTGACACATGAAAACCATCATATGGTAGTCATAGTCATCTCTCATAGTGAATGTTACAACCCCAATTATTTTGGGTTTATTTGGTGAGAAATGTAATTTCTCATAATAAAGATAATGAACAAATAATGATTGAAAGTATGATTTTCATTTAAAATAACATTGATGATTGTTTTGTGGGCTTTATTGTCTATTGGGCCCAATAACAAAGAAAGGACAAAAGAAACTCTATTATTGAGTAAATAAGAAAATAGAGGAAAGAAATATGTGGGCTAGAAGGAAAATCCAAGAGGGATTCCATGCCTCTTGTGTTCCTCAAGTTCCAAGGAATCCAAAGTTGCAAAAAGAAAGCAATAAGAAATAAAAAGATCAATTAAATATTTCTTTATTAAGAAAGAAATTGAAAACAATGATAAAATGTGGAAAATAAGTGAAAAGAGGTATAATTGAGTTATCCTTGATGGATTTTAGTATCCATGAGGTTTCTAATATTAGAAGGAATGCCAATGAGGAAAATAAAAAGAAAGAAAATGAGAAATCCTCAAAAAGAGATATTTTGATAAGAAATAAACAAGATAATGAATAAATTTTGTAGCATTGCTAAAAAGGAAGTATTTCCTATTAAATGAAAATATAATTTAGTGCCTTTAGGGTTCCTTGAGGACCAAGGAATTCAAGAGAATAATTTAATAGCAAAGGAAAGAGAAAATAGGTGAGAAATATACTTAATTGAGTAATATTTTGCACCTAAAGAAAAGGCATGTTTTGTTTTTGACAATGAGCCCAAATTTGGCAGAGAGAAATATTAATGCATTATTGAGTTTCCCTCAAAATGTGGGATTAAACAGAGCTATGGTTTGAGAGTTATGTGCTTTTTCAAAATAAAAGGGAATTACCCTATTTACCCTATTTTTCCCTATTTTCTTTTTTTGCGACAACCGTGGATCTGAGATCCAACGATAGAGATGCCATCCTCTACCTCCAGACTGACTGGGAAAGCTGAGAAATTGGGAGAGATTTCCTCTCCACTTTCCTCACACTCCAGTCTGTCTCTGGATCTGGAAGTAGGCCCTCTGCCTGCGGGAGGCCCCGAGGACTCGATCCATACCAGGACTGAGTACCTGTTATAATGGGAATCGAGTTTCCCTAATGTTATATACAGGTGGCCTAACCCTGACCCTATATAAAGGGGGGATTTGTGCTATACCAGCAATTGTAAAAACTTTGCTCATGGGATCGGGGCGAGGAGACGAGTGTTTAGGCATCCTCAATTGGAATTTTTGACCTAACCCTGACCCCCATCGAGGACCTGCTTCAGCCGAGGTTGCACGGTGCCGACTGAGTTCTAGAGGGGAGCAGTCAGTACAATTAAGAGGTCCACTAAGTTTGGGAGAATGTGGCGGAGCTCCCGGCAGCCTTGGATTGCACGGAGAAGCAGCAGCGCGCCAAGTCAACCATCGAGTTGATCGACGGCTCGCGAGAAAGACAATCTGCAAGTTGAAGATGACCAAGAGGGGAATTACACCCCTGCCGTCACATCCCTGTTGAAAGGGACTGTCCCTTATGGTAATTTCACAATCCCTCCTTGTTAACAAACACGTTGCCCGCCGGTTTGCTATTTAATCCAATAAATCCACATGGTCGCTTCTGATTGGTAGAAAAAGAGTTATCTTGTAAAAGATGTATCTAATTATGGAAATATCGGATGAAGGTGATCTATACATGAAAGTTGATCAGAAAAACATGAAGAATCCAATAAAAATATAATTGGAGCCTGATGTTGCTTTCAATTTAAAAAGTACATAAAGTAATCACCTTTGATGTATTAAATTATGGTAAAACCCCTAATTTGATATGGAACTCGGATTTAATGACTCCTTTGGGGTCCATTTGGTTTGGAACCCTAATTATAAGAAATATTACCCTATTAAGAATAAAAGAAAGGAGTTAATTTTGAAAAAGGTAGTTTCATGCTTGTTTTAGGGTTTTATGCACATGATTATGTTTCGAAACCCTAATTTGGGAAAGTATGATTATAGAGCTGAGTTTTCATGGTTTTTAGCTATTCTGAGAATAAAGGTTCCTAATTGTGGATAAATACCCTTAATGTAGTAATTAGGGTTTTCAAATGGATAAAGGTAGAATTAATGACAAACAAAGTTCATATGTGAATTAGACCGTAATGAACTACGAATAAATGATAAATGAGTGTAATGACTTTGTCATAGATTAAAAGGATAAAAATGGTAGCTTTAATGTAAAAGAGGCTTAATGGACTTAATTGATGATTAATTGTGATGTTTCTGAAATTAAGGTTATGTGTTGTCAAAAGGTAACCATAATAACTTTCGTGAAGGTTATATGAGAAAATTGGGGTTTAAAAGAGTAAGGGAAAGTAAAACCCTAATTGCAAAGTAAACCCTAAAAAGAGGTAGAAATCCTAAAAAGGAATAGAAACATTAAGTAGCAAGATGTATTGGATAGTTTTTGGTAAAAAGGAATTGAATGTAATTTCAAGATTCTTGTACTTGCTTGATTGGATGTCTTGATTGATTGGACTATTCTATCTCAATTCAGCCTAATAGGTATGTGGTTAATTACTATTAATCACATTAGTTTTCCCAAAGTTTTCCCAGATGGTTAATCACATTGTTTGAAACTAAATAGTTTGGATGTTCATACTGCAATTATAAAGTCACTATGGTTATCACAATTATAAATACATGTGTATTCTCGCACCTACATGCCACCCTGATGGAAGATGCCATAAAGGTCAGGCCCAAGAGGGTAGACTAATGGGCACCGTGAGAGGTGACCCCAGACACCAAGCTCGGGAATGAGAAGGTGGTCTATGTTGCGTGACTATGGGGCATCATGAGAGGTGACCCCCAGGCACCAAGCTCAGGATTGAGAAGGTGACCTTAAGTCAATGGCAAAAGAAAAACCCTAGAGGGGTATTCCAGGGTTAGGACAAAAGCGGTGGAGAATGACACATTGAAAATGTAAATTGGTTTGTAAATTACCCTAATTGTGATAATTAAACTGTTAGCCATATTTGTGAAATTTTGGTTGTTCCCACATACCAGCATATTCCTATATGCTGACCGACGTTTTTCTGTCAGCGTTTTAGGTACAACAATTGAAAGAACAAACAGTAAAGTGACACATTGTGGAAATAAGAAATAAAGTGCAAGGAGGATTAGATAGAATGAATCCAAGCTGTGGATAGAGTAGCTTACCAAAGTTTTAAAAAGGGATGCAAGGTTTTATTTTATACCAATTTTCAATTTAGTTGGTAAAATTTGATAATTGTTATTGATTATTTGTCAAACCTTTGATCATGTTAATTGGGATAATGGCTCTGATCTCTTAGTCTCCCTTAATTGGGGGTTACCGGGAGGCGGGGTCATTACAATTGGTATCATAGCATAGGTTTCTCATTTAATCTTTAATAATTATTAAATTTTACAAACTCAGTAGAACCCAAGGGAGTTATTAGAGGAATTTCCAAAAGACAGAGGTGTCTAGAAAAGGATCACATCGGGGGCTGGCAAGATTTTCCTCCGCACTGCTAGTCAGAATACAAGGACTCCCGGATTAGCGTGACTGCTTGGCCAATGTCTCAGGATTTGACTCGAAATAAGATACCTTTAGGACTCTCTCATCTTGTTCATCCCTTCTCACCTCAAATGTTGTTAGGGATTATAAGGATTAGGGTTTTCTCTCTTTTCCTCACCCTCTTGACGTATGGATAAGGTTGATAATGATTAAGGAATCCTCCACCAAATTAATAAAAAAGTATGTAAATAAGATGTCATGGACATAAGCTTAATAGATTACGCGTAAAGAAATAGATACATGCTTATGTCGTATGACATAAGTTGTCATGCCTTTAGGAGAGACCTGAGGCTAAACCTTCTTGTCAGGAGGATAAGTAAGAGAGAGTTAGTCTTGGAGGTAGAGATCTTCATTACAAGTAGGGACCTGGCACATTCTTTGAGGATGATGTTAACCCTAACCCTAAGTAAAGGTTAGAGAAAGAGATGACATGATGAGTTAGGTGACATGGTAGACCAGTTGTTTGGATGGATGTGCTTTTGGATGCCCATATGAGCCATGAGAGGTTGGATGACCTAGTGCCTTTGGCGACCCAATCCTGGAAAGGGGCGTGCATGGTAGAGAGAAGGATAACTCCTTCATTGATAACATTAGAGAAGAACCTATGGAAACCCCATGAGCTTATATGAGCATGGCATAGTATGCACCCAGAGTACGTCAGTAGTGTGAGTAGTAGGTTGAAACCCTGGCCAAGGGAGTATGTTGGATAGCTGAAGAGATAAGCATAAAGGGCTATGGGTAATCTTGAGCAAACATCAGTTTGAGCATAGGCTTCGACCACATAGAGGTATGCTAGTGATCTTGTTTCTTCATGGAGAAAGGACCTCTGGTAGTAAGGCTGGATGTGGAGTTAGCTCTAGAGAGAAAAAGTAGGACCAAGCAAGAAGGTTGGATTCCGAAATATGAGGAATAGTGGGAGTTGAGGATGATGAGACCTAAGTGGATGATAGTGGTTGCCTTGTGCTTGATCCCTGGAGGCTGATGATATCTTAGTGGCCCTTAGAGGAACCAAACCCTAGAGAGAGGATGAGGCTTCTGGTACCTATGTGCCTATGGTGTAGGTGTTTACCTTCTGAGATAGGAAGAAAAGTTCCTTAGACCTGGAGAGGTTTAGTACCAGGTTGTGAGGCCTTGTACCTTGTTGAATGTCCTTGATGAGGACTCAACTCTGGACTGTTGCTCAAATAGAAGGATGACAGGAAGTGCATGTCATGCCTTATACATGTTGGATACGTGGTAAAGAGGTTGAGCATGCAGTTGGACACCCAAAAAGTGAACCCATGCCTATGAGGGGAAGCAGTGTACCCGATGCTCATGATGAGATTTGAGTTTTGAGCATGGTACTCTTCATGTATATAGGAAAAGGGAACCCCTTAAGTTTAAGGCAGGTATGATGAACCCCCACAGCTAAGTGATGACATGGGAAGATATGATCTTGATCCAATGTTAAGGATGAGAACAAGTATGACCTAGCATGGTTTAGTGGGTGGTCTGCTTGTGCCTTAGTGGCTTCTGGTTTAAGCATGCTCATGTGAATATAAACCCTAAGGGTGTTTGTGACCTTATTTTCAAGAGTTGTATTTTCCTCCCATCCTGGGAGAGGAACCCTTTGGTAGGGTGTGTACCAGTTTGTGGGTTTTGTGGAAACCTAAAGAGGTCTCATAGGAGCTTGAGAAGCTAAGTGTAAAGTACATGGTATGAGAATGAACCTGTAGACCCATAGATAATCATCTCTAAGTACATGTGGATGTGTTACCATGGAGGTAACCAGTATGGGGCCTGACTAAGGTAGGCAGGTTGCCATGACCCTATGAAAGTATGGAAGTCAGCCCATGAATGCAGAGAGAGAGATGATGAAGTCTTGGGTAAGGTTCTAAGCTGGACATGTACTATAATAGAATCCTAAGTCTAACCTAGGGTCAGGTAGGGATAAGACCGATGGAAGTAGGAGTTGCCTAATTCCCTATTTGCACCTGACCATAGGGTCGAGAGGTAACTACTATCATTGTCTGAGGGCCATGGGTTAGGAGATTGATCACCTACATAAACTCATGGGACCCAAAGGGCAGATGAGTAGGGCACTCTCTGGATGCATGAGGGAAGAGGGATGACCCTAAAAGTGTTGGCACCCTACAAACCTGGAGGAGATGACCAATGATTGTGTGGTGACCCAAGTAGGTTCGAGACCAGTTTTCCATGGAAGTAACTTTGATATCGAGATGATTGTGATGTAGAGACATATGTGGCACGTTTCAACTTATATTTAAAGGTGTACTGGCAATGTGGGATGTACCATCTCTACTCTTGGAATAGGAAGAACTCTGTGTTTGGACGGCCGCCAAATGCTTATTTCCTCTTGTTATGGGAGTGAGAGATAGGATAGTACGCATGCCATACACTAGGAATAAGGATGATGTGAGTTGGAACGTTGTTATGTGGTATGAGGACAGAGATGATAACATACCCTTGAGGAGTGAATGATACATGTATGGTTTACAAACACTAAGAGGAATAGTGAAGTCATCTTATGAGGATGTTTTTTCATGAGCTATGAAGGTTGAGTTTGATCACCAGGAGGATAAGCTCAGAGTGTTTTTGATGAAGATAGAGTTTGACCTGAGATAATAAGTGAAGGTGTATGTCTTCAACATTACCCAACACCTAAGGATGTAAAGTGGTAATGGATGCTCTGGTTGAGGTGTAGCTACCTAGTTTAGCTAGAGGCTGGAAGAGGTTGTTAGGTTAGCCCTAAGTTGAAAAGGGAGATATGTTTGGCTAACTCTAACGAAGGTTATTGAACAAATTAGTAGTTTCTTGATTAACTAGCCTAGGCCTTGATGCAATAAAAGGGATGGTTGTAGAACCTCAGATGCACCTCTTTGGAAAAGAAGGAGATGAAACCTTGACTAGAGTGGTTTAGGGTTTCTGAGGAATCAATCTTGAGGAATCATGACATGCAAGGATCATGATACACCTTGGTACTACAAAGATAGTAGGTGACAGTAGTACTTTGGATACCTAAGATAAAGTTACATGCGGTATGTTGCCATGCATGACAGGAGGTGAAGGATGAATACTAGTAACCCAGTGTATTGTTATAGAGGATAAAGAATCCCTAAGAGGGAATGGGAGTTCATCACTATGGATGTTGTGGTAAGTCTCCCCTAGACCAAGGAAGGTCAAGATGCAATATGGGTTATGGTAGATCGCCTTACCTAGATGACATGAGAGAGAAAGAGTATTGTCAAGGGACATATCGGGTTGAACTACTTACAAGAGAGAGAGATGGTTCATCTACACCATGATGTGAGTTTAAAAGTTCTTGAGTAGGACCTAAAGGTTCACTTCCATTAGGTGGAAGTAGATACATGAAGAACTCGATGTCAATGCAGTTTATCACCCCATATTAATGGACAATATGATCCAGACTAGAGGGTCTGATGAGAGCATGTGTGCTCATTCAGGGTGATACATAGAGACAGTTCTTAAGATGTGATGTTAACCACCATAGCCTTTATCGGGATGCAAGAAGTTCTATAAGGAGGTTGTGTCGGTCACCACTTCATTAAGATGATGTTGGTGAAGGAGACCTCGCGAAGGTCAGAAAAGAACCACAATGTGTGCAGATGAAGTCGCTTTGATCGTGCAATGGCTAAGAGGGAGCCAGAAGCGACATGAGTCGTGAGCTGATGCAAAGCAAACTGACATGCAGTTCACTGTGGGAGAGTATGTGATGTGAAAATCCGACCCCTCTAAGCTACAACTGAGAAAGTTGAGTCCCCACTATATGGTTCCATTTGAGATGGATTGGTGGAGATGGTTGTGTTTAAGCCTTGTCCCTCAAGATAACATGATGTGTAATGTGTTCCATGAGTCTGACCTAGAGTACTATGTGAAGTACCCAAGCCATGTGCTGAGCCCTGAACCTATTCAGATTTTGAGAGGCCGAAATGTCATGAGTCACCTATGAGGGTACAATATACCAAGGTAAGAAAGAACTCATATGGAATAATATGAGATGATGAAGGTTCTTGGGAAGCACCATGGAAAGGGTGAAACCACATGGGAGCCCTGATGGACATAAGAAAGGCTTATCCTAAATTGTTTGTTTGCTTGATGGAATTTTGAGGACAAAATTCTTATAAGAGGGGGAGGATGTTACAACCCCAATTATTTTGGGTTCATTTGGCGAGAAATGTAATTTCTCATAATAAAGATAATGAACAAATAATGATTGAATGCATGATTTTCGTTTAAAATAACCTTGATGATTGTTTTGTGGACTTTATTGGCTATTGGGCCCAATAACAAAGAAAGGACAAAAGAAACTCTATTATTGAGTAAATAAGAAAATAGAGGAAAGAAATATGTGGAAACCTCTAGAAGGCAAATCCAAGAGGGATTTCGTGCCTCTTGGGTTCCTTGGGTTCTAAGGAATCCAAAGTTGCAAAAATAAAGTAATAAGAAAAGAAAAGATCAATTAAATATTTCTTTATTAAGAAAGAAATTGAAAACAATGATAAAATGTGGAAAATAAGTGAAAAGAGGTATAATTGAGTTATCCTTGATGGATTTTCGTATCCATGAGGTTTCTAATATTCAAAGGAATGCCAATGAGGAAAATAAAAAGAAAGAAAATGAGAAATCCTCAAAAAGAGATATTTTGATAAGAAATAAACAAGATAATGAATGAATTTTGTAGCATTGCTAAAAAGGAAGTATTTCCTATTAAATGAAAATATACTTTAGTGCCTTTAGGGTTCCTTGAGGACCAAGGAATTCAAGATAATAATTTAATAGCAAAGAAAAGAGAAAATAGGTGAGAAATATACTTAATCGAGTAATATTTTGCACCTAAAGAAAAGACATGTTTTCTTTTAGAAAATGAACCCAAATTTGGCAGACAGCAAGATTAACACATTATTAAGTTTCCATCAAAATTTGGGATTAAATGGAGCCATGGTTTGAGAGTTATGTTTTTTCCAAAATAAAAGGGAATTACCCTATTTCCCCTATTTTTCCCTATTTTCTATTTTTGTGACAACCGTGGATCTGAAATCCAACGGTAGAGATGTCGTCCTCTACCTCCAGACTGGCTGGGAAAGTTGAGAAACTAGGAAAGATTTCCTCTCCACTTTCCTCGCACTCCAGTCTGTCTCTGGATCTGGAAGTAGGCCCTTTGCCTTCGGGAGGCCACGAGGACTCGATCCATACCAGGAATGAGTACTTGTTATAATGGGAATCGAGTTTCCCTAATGTCATATATAGGTGGCCCGATGATGCAACCCTATTTTAGGGCTTCATCTTGTGCCTTTTTTCTCTTCAATCACATCTATACTTGTTAGATTGCATGTCATTCCTCCCAATATGCTTATTTGTATAAAATGCACTTATGGACATTATTTGCATGTTTTTCAGGCATTTGGACCACACTTGATGGAAGAGAGAGAGAATGAGTAATCCTAGGGTTCCTTTGCCCCTGTAGAGACCCAAAGTGAAGTCTGAGCCCCCCTCGACCTACCTCTAGTGGCCAAAGATCAATTAAAGCAAAGATGTCCAAGAAAAGCCAAAGAATCGAGTCAAAGTGCTGATCCAGGACCCAACACAGCCGTGGTATCACAAAACGGTCGTGTCGGGTCACTTACAAATCAATAGAACAACCTCCAACAGAAGTAGAGAGAAGCATGGTCGTACAGCACAAAATAGTCGTGCCAGTGACAGACACCACGACCGTGCTCCACAAAATGGTCGTGGCTCAGCAGACCAGAACGATCGTGCAACACCACCATGATCGTGCTACCCTCAGTTCACCACGGCCGTGGTGACCACCATGGTCGTGGCATTCTCAACCATCAACCTGACATTTGGCCTATTTTAATTCCCATGATCGTGCCCATACACCATGGCCATGCCCTACCCTACACACCACGGCCGTGCTACTCACAGAATCCACCCACTTTTCCACTGCTTTTCCCATTTACCCCTAACTTAACCCTAGACCCCCTAGACACCTATATATACCTAGGTGGAAGTTGGGGCACGAAGCTAGCTACCTTCCACCACCTCCTAGCTCCCCAAATCGCCATCCACTACATTCCACTCCATATCCACCTCAAATCCACTCCATTTCACCATTTCCACCACCAAATCACTAGTTTAGACTAGTTCCTACCCATAATCCCCTTAATTCTTCACCCTTGCACCCTAGAGAAGGGAGGAGGATGACCTAAAACTGTTGGAGAGGGGGATTTTAGCCACTACTTCGAGCTCCATGGCCACCTCTATCTCTTTCTTCTCTCTTTTTGTATTTTCCATTTATATGAGTAGCTACGCCCCTGTGGGTGGGCTGTTTGGGGGAAATTATGTTACTTTGATACCATGTTGGGGGAAAATGACATGTAAACATTGTAATTCTATTTGTTAATGATTATATTGTATTTCTATCTCATTTTCCATGGATTTCTTGTTGGTTTGTGTGTGAAATCACCTAGGAATTTAGGCAAATTGCTTATATGTGTGAATTTTGGGATTTGCCCCTAGGTCCAATTCTTAGATCCCTAGATTGCCTCCCATCTTCCTACATCCTAATCAATCTCCCTAAACCTTAGTGAGACATCTAAGTAGCTAGATTAGATAATTCTAGTGCAATTAGCATGGAGCCTTCTCAAGGCTAGAATGTGGGAGAATTGGGGTCCAAAGCCCTAATTTCACCTCCCCGTTACTACCCTCGGCCCCTAATTGCCCTAGGAATGCCTAATCTAGAAACCTAAACTTTATTAGACTCTACTTGAATTGAACCTAATCCCTAACCCACTTGAGCCACGTAAGGATAGTAGGGGGTGTTAGGGACTAGTTCCCCTATACATAACCTAGCATATCCATGGCCAGTTAGTAGCTTAGATTAATTCATTAGACTCTAACTTGTTGTTTGGTTTGGATAATCTAAATGGAATCATAATTTTCATATGTCAGCCCCCAACTTAAGTGATAAGTTCATACCCCTAAACAACCCATACCTCTCTTTACTACTTAAAATCCTAACTTTGTGCTTGCTTAGCTTAATTAGTTCTTTTCTTGCTTAGTTAGCTTCTTTCCTTGCTCTTGCCTTATTCATGCTAGCTTAGCTCTTTAATTTCTGTTTTGCTTCTCTCTTGCTTGCCTTAGTGTAACTTGCCTTTTCATACCTATCTAAGTCTTTCCTTACTTGCTTAGTCTTAATCTAACCTAGGATTAACATAGATTTCATTATCGCCTTTGATTGCTTTCTGGTTCATAATATTTTAACAATCAAAATCACCTTTAAACCCTTAACCCTAGTCTCCGTAGTAGGAACCTAGCCAAAATAACCTAGCTCTAGCACCCCCTCTTTTCCCTGTGGATCGACCCTATACTTGCCACCTTCCTATACTACGACACGACCCCATGCGCTTGCGGGTGTAGTGTTTTAGTGTGAGTAGGTGTTAAGTTAGGTTTATAAATTTTGAAAGAAAATCCCCATCACGTGTGTTCCGACCTCGTGGGGCACATCTAGTCGGGTCAAATCGGCCAGTGTGTTGCACCTCTAGCGGAATCGCACCAAGATTTCTGCACCCTATATAAAGGGGGGAGTTGTGCTGTACCAGCAATTGTCAAAACTCTGCTCGTGGGATCGGGGTGAGGAGACGAGTGTTTAAGCATCCTTAATTGGAATTTTTGACCTGACCCTGACCCCCACCAAGGACCTGCTTCAGCCGAGGTTGCGCAGTGCCGGATGAGTTCTAGAGGGGAGTAGTCGGCACAATCAAGAGGTCCACCGAGTTTGGGAGAATGTGGCAGAGCTCTCAGAAGCCTTGCATTGCACGGAGAAGCAACAACGTGCCAAGTCAACCATCGAGTTGACCGACGGCTCGCGAGACGGACAATCTGCAGGTTGAAGACGACCAAGAGGAGAATTACACCCCTGCCCTCGCGTCCCTGTTGAAAGGGACTGTCCCTTATGGTAATTTCACAATCCCTCCTTGTTAACAAACACGTTGCCCGCCAGTTTGCTATTTAATCCAATAAATCCACGTGGTCACTTCTGATTGGTAGAAAAAGAGTTATCTTGTAAAATATGTATCTAATTATGGAAATATCGGATGAAGGTGATCTATACATGAAAGTTGATCAGAAAAACATGAAGAATCCAATAAAAATATAATTGGAGCCTGACGTTTCTTTCAATTTAAAAAGTACATAAAGTAATCACCTTTGATATGGAACTCAGATTTAATGACTCCTTTGGGGTTAATTTGGTTTAGAACCCTAATTCTGAGAAATATTAACCTATTAAGAATAAAAGAAAGGAGTTAATTTTGAAAAAAGTAGTTTCATGCTTGTTTTAAGGTTTTATGCACATGATTATGTTTAGAAACCCTAATTTGGGAAAATATGATTATAGAGCTGAGTTTTCATGGTTTTAAGCTATTCTGAGAATAAAGGTTCCTAATTGTGTTTCAATACCCTTAATGTAGTAATTAGGGTTTTCCAATGGATAAAGGTAGAATTAATGACAAACAGAGTTCATATGTGAATTAGACTGTAATGAACTACGAATTGATGATAAATGAGTGTAATGACTTTGTCATAGATTAAAAGGATAAAAATGGTAGCTTTAATGTAAAAGAGGCTTAATGGACTTAATTGATGATTAATTGTGTTGTTTCTAAAATTAAGGTTATGTGTTGTTAAAAGGTAACCATAATAACTTTCGTGAAGGTTAGATGAGAAAATTGGGGTTTAAAAGAGTAAGGGGAAGTAAAACCCTAATTGCAAAGTAAACCCTAAAAAGAGGTAGAAATCCTAAAATGGAATAGAAACATTAAGTAGCAAGATGTATTGGATAGTTTTTGATAAAAAGGAATTGAATGTAATTTCAGGATTCTTGTACTTGCTTGATTGGATGTCTTGATTGATTGGACTATTCTATCTCAATTCAACCTAACATGTATGTGGTTAATTACTATTAATCACATTAGTTTTCCCAAAGTTTTCCCAGATGGTTAATCGCATTGTTTGAAACTAAACAATTTGGATGTTCATACTGCAATTATAAATTCACTATGGTTATCACAATTATAAATGCATGTGTATTCTCGCACCTACATGTAACCCTGATGGAAGATGCCATAAAGGTGAGGCCCAAGAGGGTAGACCAATGGGCACCGTGAGAGGTGACCCCAGACACCAAGCTCAGGAATGAGAAGGTGGTCTATGTTGCATGACTATGGGGCATCATGAGAGGTGACCCCCAGGCACCAATCTCTGGATTGAGAAGGTGGCCTTAAGTCAATGGTAAAAGAGAAACCCTAGAGGGGTATTCCAGGGTTAGGACAAGAGCAGTGGAGAATGACACATGGAAAATGTAAATTGGTTTGCTAATTATCCTGATTGTGATAATTAAATTGTTAGCCATATTTGTGAAATTTTGGTTGTTCCCACATACCAGCATATTCCTATATGCTGATCGACGTTTTGTTTTTTGGAATTTTAGGTACAACAATTGAAAGAACAAACAATAAAGTGACACATTGTGGAAATAAGAAATAAAGTGCAAGGAGGATTAGATATAATGAATCCAGGCTGTGGATAGAGTAGCTTACCAAAGTTTTAAAAAGGTATGCAAGGTTTTATTTTATTCCCGTTTTCAGTTTAGTAGTTAAAATTTGATAATTGTTATTGGTTATTTGTCGAACCTTTAATAAAATTAATTGGGATAATGGCTCTGATCTCTTGGTCTCCCTTAATTGGGGGTTACTGGGAGGCAGGTTCGTTACAGTGAAGTTGGTGATTGTGGTTCTTAGACATGAAATCACTACACTCATCACATGTCATTGGGTTTGATTTGACATCATCAAACGTAGTCATGAAAGATGGGTTGTTTTAACAGTGAAGATTGAGTGACTTTGACACATTATAGATATGAGATTTGTCCCTCCTACTAGATATCAATATCACGGACACTTGATAAGAGAGACTGAGAAATGCATGTGCATCCACATGTGAATCAATATATGATACTGAGGTCACAATATCTCAGGAAATATACTCTTGGTTCAAGGAACATGGATGGAATGTTTAGAGGATGATGATTTCATACCTCAAGTTCATCTTAGATATCAGAGACAAAGGAATTGTATAATCACTGCAACACCTTACACATATTGTAGGTTGAAGTTTTTCTTCAACTTTCCATTCACTTGGATAGCACTGATGTGTGACTAAGGCAACACTCTTTATTTATGATGTCATAAGTTAGATATGGACACTCACTACCAACATGATATGGGACCTATAGGGTCACACACATAGGAAATCATCTAGAAGAGGAGTTTAGCTTGAATGATGATTGGATTGATCACTAAAGTGTTTAGGCACTCAATTCATGCAACAGATCAGCTGACTGCACTAACCAATCATCTCATAGGGTGAGATGGCCATTTCGTGCACCAGACAATCATATCAAGTATTGAGATGGCCGTTTGTGTTGTCAGGCTAATCAAAAATCAATTTGGCTAAGTTTTGCCCAAACTGAGATGTGAACCGACTAGTTCAAGTTGTTGAACTGATCAACTCAGCTCAACTCACTAGACAACCCTCTGGGTGAGCGATACGACCGTATCACATGTGTGAGATTGCTTAGTTGGGTTGTATGAAGGTTATAGATACTTTCTCGAATCATTTTGATTGCAAAATACTTGTGGTCTAAGGAATTAATGTTTTGCATCAATGAGAAACAAGTTGCCAATTTTGTATGTGATTTAGAAACAGCTAAACAACTGTTTGGCAGTACGAGACAACCATCTCATAGTGATAGATGACCATTTTATGTCTCACAAGTTGTGAAAATTCAAGATCTTCTAGTCCCTTCCACTCCCACACAGACCCCGAACAGACTGGGAACCCTGGCCCTAACCCCTCCTATAAATAGAGGGGTATTGGGAGATTCTCGGAGCACAACAATAACACATATAATTGAGAATCAGTTGCTCTGACAATTGTTACATTTTTTGCTTGCTTTTCTTTTGAGATTTTACATGTTTTAGATTTTTAAGTTGTTTATTTAATTTATTTAGCAATTAATTAATTTTTATGTTTAATTTGTAGGTTGATACAAGGAGAAGAGTAGAAGTCATAAACTCTCTATAAAATTTTATGCAATAAGAAAAACATTATTGCAAGGAGAAGATGAGAAGTTATAAACTCCTTATGAAATTTCTAATAAATAATCAAAATATTAAATCCTCACTCCCTGTCACGGAACCGTTTGTTACCCAAATCCTCACTCTTAATGGCTAGAAAGCCAAAGGCGAGAGGATCCAAGCGTCCGTCTGTATGATAGATCACATAACATATGCATGAATAAAATCACAAACAACAACTCAGGTAAGAGACAACAAAGTATAAAAGCATGCTAAACTAATAAGTGGCAAGATCTTAGGTCCCATATATCAACCACATGTATTCCATTTGCATAGCATTATATACCATCAGAGTATGAGCAGATTATCATAAGTGCAGAAGCATTGATCATCATTAGAGATTCATAGTTTACCTGTTACCTAAAATCATAAAATAGGTACACATCAGCACAACTGTGTTGAGTACGCTGTGCAAACATATAAAATCATTGGTTTAAGAACATATATTGCTTGGCAAAAGCATAAAGTAAATAATAAGAATGAAGCAACAACATTAATGACTTTCTTATTAGCATGCAAGCATGTTTTATGTTCATTTCCATTATACCTACAATATCATAAAGCCTTTGATCAGCTTCTCAAAGGAAGGGGTATGTGAGGGTGCTCAAGATCAGCTACCCTATTTCATTGTGAGGGACTATAAGACTAAACATCTAGATTTAACCTTATTCGTAAGGGACCTCAAGGCCATTGCCAAGAGCTAACCCTTGTATCAACATGGTCTGCTGACATGGATTTTTATCACACTGCAAATTCACTAGGAATAGGATTCCTAGAGTTCACCAAAGCCAAAGTATAATAATGTCACCCGCAAGCGAACAGATCTTATCGCAGTATAGTTTATTGACTCAAGGTCAATTAGGTCAATGTTGACTCACGTCTAAATTGACTAAACCCGTGTTTGATGATGACTAACTATTACACATATTGGTGTCTAACGTCTCTACCTGAGTGATTTCAGATTAGGTATAGACACACTCCAAATGCCCTAACTTGTGCATCTCAAATTGGAGAAAAGACAAGTCAAAGTCATACAAGTGCATGTTTTTTTAATATGATGTAAATCCATTAGAATCATGTTGTAAATCACTTGTAATGATTGTATGACTTGTAATTAAGCTTAGAAAAATATCAGGAGCACTTAGATCGAATATTAGAGCACTTTAGATATAACTTTGAAAATTGATTACAAGCACTTTGTCGGTCGAGTTTCCCAGCCTGAAAACTCGACCGATCATCCTTGATCAATTTTCTGGAGATTGCATCGGTCGAGTTGTGTTTACACAGAACTCGACCGATGGAGTAACTGACCAAATCGATTTTCATTGGTCGGTCGAGTTTCCTCAGGACAAACTCGACCGATGGTCTGAATATCGGCTTTGTCTTTTACTCTATCGGTCGAGTTACCCTTATAGAAACTTGATCGATTGCACTGTACGGAAAAGTGCAGAAAAGTGTTTCTAGCCATTGTGAAGTTGCAACAAGTGAAAATAGATCTGTTGCAAGCCACAAAATGACTAGTTTTCGTTCACAAGTGTTCCCAAAGGCTAAGAGGCATCCCCAACTATAAGTAGGACCCCTTGGGCTTCATTCCAAGGTTGAGCATTCATTGCAAACTCTATGTGAGGTTCCTATTCTATAGTTGAGTGCTTCCTACAGCCTCCTCTCTCTCTCTAAGATTAATCACTTGCTACATCCATTAGAGTGAGTAGGAAATCTGTAAGAGAGCTAGTCCTACATGTATATCTTGTGAGGCTCTCACTTCCACCACCTCCTTTCTCTCATTTCAACCATGAAGATGAAGGTTCTCTATCTGGTCTAAGAGAGGTGAAGAAGAACAAGGGAAGGCGTCCCTTGGTGAAGATCAAGGCTGAAGACTTGGAGCTAGAGTGGGTAAGCCCTTGGAGAATGTAGAAGACTAAAGCTCAAGTGGGTAAGACCTTGGTGGAAGCTTCTTTGAGTGAAGGTGAAGTCAAAAGCTGAAGATCCAAGAAGAGTGGGTAATCCCTACAAGGCTGAAGACTTGTGCAAGAGTGGGTAAGTCCTTGGAGAAGGCCGAAGACTCTTGCAAAGTGGGTAAGTCCTTGGTAAGGTTGAAGACTCTTTGTATTGGATAGGTAAGTCTTTTATTTGGTCATGCATTCACTACAAAAAATTGGCTTTTGTTGAAGAACATTTGTGAGGAACCAAAAATCGTGAATAATGATGTCCATTTGTGAGGGCTCATCCTTCAAATATGGGACCAAATCCCTCAACCGTGTTCTTGACATCGTTAGGCATTTTATGTGAACATTGGTCCCTCACAAATACATTTCTTACGAATCACCCCCTCAAAAACTCCATGCCAAATGTTCCCTCCATCTCATAATCCTTCCCTCCATTCTCAAACACTGAATCGTCTATCAAAATTAATGAAAAAATCACCCAGTCTCGGCGGGTGCTCCTTTCCCCCTCATTTCCTCCGCACTCCTCCAATGAACCCTCCCCCTCCCGATTCTCTCATCGGTTCCTCCGCATTGGGTCATCCTTGACGCCAATCGCCCTACTCGGTTGCTGCCGTTCATCCTTCGCATTGGGCTCATCCTTCATAACTCCTTGCCGCCATTGACGGTCGTTGCCCTCCGCCGTTGACGGTTGCTGCCCTCCGCCGTTGACGATTGCCGCTGATCGCCCTGCTCGGCCATTGGTCGTTTCTACTACGCAACTTGCTTTTTCGGCCACTGGAATCCTCTCTAGGTTCGTATCTTTTTCTGTTTTTCTCATTTGGGAGAGAACTAGCCCCCACTTCGACCCCTGATAGCCAAGATTGGTTCTCCTCCAATGGGCTTCCAGTTCATACCTCATGTGTCCGCCTCATCTCCCCCAAATGTGATCTGCATAGGATTAGCTGGGTTTACTTAGTAAAAATACTAACCATCTAGTATTCATATGAGTTATCTCCCCCTCCCCTAAGGGTTAACGTTCTCACGTATAAGAAACATATCACAATGTTGAAAAACTTTGACTATCCTCAGTTGCATGGAGATGGTCATACAACAGTAATAGAGAGTAGTCAGGGGCGTGTTCAATATTTGGAAGTGAGGAAATAGCTCCTTGGGAGTAGCTACCATAACTAAATGGAAGGGAATCAAAGTTGTGATGTACATAAATTCCTAGGCTATGCATCTATAGTATAGCATCCTCATAATGATTTTCTATCATACAACTTTGTGTTTTGTCAATAAGAAAAGAATAATTTACTGATGTGATTGAGTAGATATAGTATTTGATTGAATATTGTCTTTCTCAAATATGTACAATATCTATTAATTGTACAAACTCGAATTTATGTATAATACCTAGCATGTAATCCAAGTCATACTTGATCAAATATTACTCATATATAATTGTTGAGGCTCAAGCTTGGTTCAAAGCAATACACATGTGTGCATGTATGTTTAATTTTGCTATCTGTTCTATTCTATATGAACAAGTGTTCTCATGACACACATATATATGGGTCAGAGCCAAAGTAGTTGATAATGAATGTATTAATAATATTCCTAGTTTCTTTGAAGACAGTATGAAGGAAATAAGCAATACCTCCTTTAAATCTATTATATGTATCCTTTACTATATCTGGTGGTATAGAAATAAGGTGATTTTTGAGGAATGGTTAGTCAATGTGAGTATGCTATAGTCTATTATCCATAATGAGATAAAAGTGCTTCTTTACTAAACGAGCCCTGTGTTCTTTTTTCTGGAATTGCTATGCTTGTGCTTATTTTCTAAAGATGAAGAAGGGTTCCATCTGATGTTACTGGTTTATTGATGTAGTGGTGATCAAGATGCTTGTAAACTGTTGTGCTGAAATGATCTTTCTTTTGAAGAGCAGTTCTAGAGGTGACCAAAGCATCATTCTGATTAAAAACACTTACATTTAAACCCATTCCTATAAACACATTTCTTATTGGGTGAAAATTGTAGAGTTCTTTGGTGGCTGCATTAAATTGCTTCTCAAGTGAGGCAAAGCTTGGGGAGTTACATTCTTCTCTTCTAACTCAACATTGTTGGCTTTTCTTTTCCCATAGTCAATTTTCTTAGGAAAGATCTTGTCAAACATGTATGATGGAATCACCAACATGGGATTATATTTTTATCTTCCTCCATGCCAACATGGTTTAGATAGTTGACTCTCATGGAAATAATATTGTCATGGGGGGTCACTTGTACGAGTGTTGTTCTGTTTTCTCACTGCGTTGTTTTTGAATGTTTTGTTTTTGGTTGTAAGTATAATATAGCCTGGTGTTTTTGCATTTTGCAGAGGTACACTAAGTCATTGTCAACATCTCAGAGGTCTGCTCTGGTTGATAAGTCTAGGCAGAAGCCTCAAGAATGAATGGGTGTTCTTAGTAATGTGGGTTCCTCCTAAAACAACAATTGGATATATTATATGTCTTTTTTCCTTTACCCCCTCCATCTAAAATAATACCCTTTCTGTAACATGTGGTTTTGATGTATGACCTAAAAGCCAATAACTATGGTAATGATCCTCGGCTAAGTGCAGCTCTGTACTTAGAGATTAATTAAAGGCCGACTGCCCAGGGCTCCCATGTGAAACATCCATTCCTAATATAATAGTTGACACTTTGGAGATCTTTGGCATGGATGGAGGATGCTCAACTGTAGTGAACTTCTCTGCATCTTCCATCCATGCCAAAGATCTCCTAAGAGCCAACTATTATATTAGGAATGGATGTGTCCCATGGGAGCCCTGGGCAGTCGGCCTTTAATTAATCTCTAAGTACAGAGCTGCACTTAGCAGAGGATCATTACCATAGTTATTGGCTTTTAGGTCATACATCACAACCACATGTTACAGAAAGGGTATTATTTTAGATGGAGGGGGTAAAGGAAAAAAGACAAACATACAAATGTTGTTTTAACAACAAAGGGATCAAGGAGGAACCCACATTACGAAGAACACCCATTCGTTCTTGAGGCTTCTGACTAGACTTCTCAACCAGAGCAGACCTTTTGTTGAATGCATGTCTGAAGCTTTCCATGGTCATGACAGACATTCTATTGATGCTAAGTGTGCACAAAGATGGTATGCTACTAACTTATAATGATACATATCATACAAGTGAACCAGAAGTTACATTCATTTTACGCCCATGCTTTAGTGCTTCTATGCCCATCATTTGATTTTTAAAGATACCAAACTTATTTACATATCATTTCAGTTTCCATTGGAGACTAGAACTTTGTAATTCTACTATGTCCGCCAATCAAAAATTCTGGTCCTCTTCCTTTTCACTTCCTACTTCTAACTATGATGAAGTGGAAATAATTATTATAAATTTCTTGTGGGGATAGTGTGAAGGCAAGAATGATATCCATCTTCTTAAGTGGGATGATGTAACCATCTTCTTAAGGTAGTCTATGGATCAAATTTATCCATGAGAAATACCTTCTTAAGGATTCTATCTAAATTTTTGATATCTATGGTCAACTTTCTTGGTATTTAATTCAAATGATCATACATCTGAATTTATAATCCTATTACAAAAGATTGCTAGAAACAACATCTCAGTGATGAACAACCTAAAAAAAGAGGGTTTTTCTATACTTCTATATGTTTTCTGTGTAGACATTCTAATGAATTTATCATACATTTATTCTTTAATTGCCATGTAGCTGATTTCATCGGGGTAAGGCTGTTGAGTGTAAACTCATTGATAGGATTCCCCTGTATATTTACAAAGTTAATCAAAAGTATATACATTTTTAAATGTGTTTATTGTACTCCCAGGTTGGAGGCTATTGCTACTCATCTCTATATCCAAATTGCCATTTTTCGGAAGTGGGTATTTTCCTCTTTTGATATCTAGCAGCTATCAATGAAAGTAATCTTTTTAGATGGGATAGACACTTCTACAATGTTTCTTTTGGGAGGAAACTTCTTTTCTTCTGTAGTGGTTGGTATATATGAACTGTTTTCTTCTTCTAGTCTATTGTTCTGCTGGTTTACAGTCTCCTACTATCATAATTTGAGTGTTGTGTTATTAACAAGATACCAAACAATGAAATTGTCCCTGTTGTCCTGGTCTGCATGTCATATGTTCTATCTTGGTTGGTGTTAAGTCTTATGCAGCTGACTTATTTTAAGTATTTCAGTTCTTAATTTTATGAGATGTTATACATGATATCATATACTTATATGTTTAAGTATTTCAGCTGACTTATAGGGACAGTTAGGTATTTGTCTCATAATGCTTGTTATAAGTAATAACAATATGTTGATATCAGATCTAAGAAGAAATAGACTGTCAGTGCCTTTATGCATAGAGATCTGCTACAATATTGAGATTCTATGGGATATGTTGGACATAACCCATAGCATCAGGACCACACACAACTTTGAATCTCCTTTGGTAGAGTCTAAATAGCCATGCGTCAAAATACTCCTTTGTAGTAGAGAGATTGCCTAGTTTGAGAAGAGAAGCTGTGTAGCTAGTCTGACAGTATAAGTAGCCCCTGTAATCGAGTATATGTTGAGACATGTGAGCAAAAGTTAATGGATGGATCTGTGAACTATTATTGATTAGGTGGGTACCTATGCTATTGCAGTTCTTGAAGGATTTTTCTTGAAGGACGTTTCTTCTGCCTCTTTTTTTGCTTCTTGTATATTGATAGACTTCATGTATGTCTTCTCCCTTCCCTCCCCTTTTCTCTTTTTCCTTTTTCATGTTGTATATTCCACACCCTTTTGCTGCAATTGTTGCAAAAAAATCAGTCCTTTTATACTACTGTTTCTTTGATTTTTTTCTATTTCCTCTTGTGTCTACTATTCTAGCTTCTTTTCTTTTCTTTTTTTGCAATTTCTCCTTCATTTCATGTTCCTGCTACTGCATCTAAATTTTTGTTACTTCTATGTCCCCTCTTATTGCTTTTTCCTTGTTACTCATATCAGAAATTTAGATTCTTACTTGCATCTCCTGCTCGCACGTCTACTAGACTACTAGTATCACTTCTATTTGCAAGTTTTCTTCTACTTTTTCTTACTTATTCTTGCTCCTACATGACTACATCTCCTACATGACTACATCTCAAACAGTTGTTCCTCTACTTATTATATATTTTCCTTCATGTAGATGGATTTTCTAATAGATCGGAGTTGGATGTATATTGGGAATAGAGTGCGAAGTGATGTATTCAAGGCAGGGTTACGAAAGTTCATTGAGTTTGCTCTTATCCATCAGAGACCAACTAGACAGGGGAAATTAATATGTCCTTGCAAGGTATGTTTGAACAGATACCTTAAAACAGAGGAGGAGGTATTCTCACATGTATTACAAAAAGGATTTGTGCATAGCTATGATGTTTGGACGTTTCATGGGGAGGTGATTGGTAGGAGCAATCATGTTGTGGCACCAAACATGCCTAGCACTGACAATATGCATCAGATGTTGGAGGATTTGTTTGGTATGGGTGACACAACAAATGACCACTCTACTGAAGCTACAGAGGAACCTGCAAATGTAGATGCACAAAGATTTTACAAGCTACTAAAAGAGGCAGATCAACCACTCTATAGAGGTTGCACAAGTCATTCTAAGCTATCGTATTTGGTTGCCTTGCTATTTCTGAAGGAGGAATCTGGATGGTCCAACGATTCTTTCACAAAGTTGTTATAGTTGATTGTTTCAGGATTTCCGGAAGAAAATTATCTATTCCCGGAGACGTACTATGAAGCAAATGCGATCGTGAAGGATTTACGACTTGATCATTCTACTATAGACGTATGTACAAATAATTGCATGCTTTTTCGCAAAGATGCAGCTTCAAAAGAAAATTGTGATACTTGTGGTGCTTCAAGATGGAATGAAAAGCAATACAAAACAAAGGGAAAGAAGGTAGCTTCTAAGTTCATGTATCACTTCCCTTTGATACCTCGGTTAGAGAGGCTCTATATGTCTTCATCTATTGCTAAAGACATGATTTGGACATCAGAAGTAAAAGGCAAGGATGGTCGTATTCATCATCCTTCAGACACACCAGAATGGTTGTCTATTGATGCCAAGTATCCAGACTTTGCTGCTGAACCACACAATGTTAGATTGGCATTAGCAACATATGGATTTAATGCATTTGGCAATATGAGTGCATCACATAGCATCTGGCCTGTGTTGGTGACACCTCTCAATCTTCCGCCTTGGCTTCTTATGAAAGAACAATTTATTATGATGTCCCTATTAATCCCAGGTCCACATATGGTTGGCAATGACCTTGATGTATACTTGGAGCCATTAATTGAGGAGTTGCAACTACTTTGGGAGCTTGGAGTCAAAGTTTATGATGCATATAGAAAAAGGAACTTCACTATGCGGGCAATGATTTTATGGACCATTAATGATTTCCCAGCATATGGTGACTTATCTGGTTGGAGCACTAAAGGTAAGAAAGATTTGGGATGTCCTTGTTGTAATGTGGAGACTGTATCAAAATGGTTACAGTATGGGAAAAAGCAATGCTATGGTTTCCATCGACGTTTTCTTCCAATGAATCATCCGTATAGACGTGATAGGAAAAATTTTGATGGTGCAAAAGATTTTCGACTTCCACCTAAGCCACTATCTGGAGAAGATATACTGAGGCAATTTGATGGGTATGAAGTCAAAAAAAAATTTTTGGAGAAGTCTAAGGTACAATGGTTTCATATAACTTTTTTTTTTATCAATAAGCGCGTTTCTCTTTCATTACTCACAAAATTTACAAAGGGGAGCAAAGCTCAATACATCTATAAAGATAGATATCAAAAGTCAAAAAGAAGGATGCAATTTATTTATGCAAACTTCTATTATCAGTATTTATGCAATGCCACACACTGTTTGGTTTGCTCCTACCGTCTTCAAAAACACATCTGTTTCTATGTATCCATATGTGATAAATGATAAGAGTAGCAAGAAGAGCTTCATTTCTGTTCTTTAGCAGGTGTACTTCATTTCTGTTCCAGCAGCAGGTGTACTTCAACGCTGCTGCAGATTTTTTGATTTTGCTCATTGGACATTAGAGAGATATCTATCTCTTATATTGAGGATGTTCTTCCACATCCAGCTATTGGCTTGCTTATATTGAGGATGGTTTCATATAACTTGCATGTATACCTATCTAATTTCTCTAATTATATGTTTCTTATGGTTTAGAAAATTTCCGAGATCAACAAGGCAAACAGAGCAAAAAAAGTGATGGATCATACCACAGGATCAAAGCCATGGAGTTGTTATCGGGCAGAAATGGTATTAATAATGGACACTTGTCTTTCTTAGTAGGAGTTGAACATATAACATTGACAATTATTATGTTATCTATCATGTGTAGGTCACTGAAGATCAACCCGTTGTGCCTCTTAACAAATTTTTGGAAAAAGTTTACGACAAAAGCCCACAAGTGGTTAGAAAATGGATATTTGCTTTCCTATGATGTCTACAAAGCTACATATGCTTAGATATCTCAATTTAAGCTTTCCTTTTATGATGCTTTCTAATTACAGCTTGAAATCTCTGATATCGTGGAAAACCAAGTAGCAAACCAAGAAGAAATAGATCCTAGAAGTGTTGATAATCTAACACGTGCTGCTTATTTGCAAGTTTTAAATCCTTCCAAAAAGGCTAGGATCCGAGGTGTTGGAATTGGGCACAAAGAGATAGGACATAGGGGAAAAGTTGCCCGTATAAGATATGAAATGCTTCTTGAGGAAAGCAATGCAAAGGATGTATGTTGGATAGAATCTAAACTTGAACTATTAGTTACAACTAGTCTATTAGATTGATGTTTGTAATTTGTTTTCTATTTCAGGATAAACTTAAGGAACTTGAAGAAACAGTAAATGGATTGAAGAACTCCGTCTCCCAATTAATGACTTGGTATAATCAATCACAGGTAACTCAGATTCAGTTGTCTATGTCAATGTAATATATAATTTTTTTTTGACATTGTTGATGTATTTGTTATAGGATGGCGGTATTAATGTTGATTGTGCAGCTGAATACCCCAATCAGAATACTACAGGTGTCTTACACATGCAAAGTGGCACAAATAGGTCGGATGTGGGTTCTTTTCACATACAAGACAATACAAGTAATGGTGCAGATGTAGGCATGTTTCCCAGCCAAAATAATTCAAGCGGGGATGGCTTAGGAAGACTTTCTAGACCAAGCAATTCAAGGGAGACTGGAGTAGGCAGACTTTCCATACAAGCCAATTCAAGGGAGAATGGAGTAGGCAGGCTTTCCATACAAGGCAATGGACATCCACGGATCTTTGCGCCACAGGTAACTCATTACAGCTATAGATTATTTTCAATATTCATACACATAAGAATATTAACATGTACACTTTATTTAAGGCTGCAGTTGAAAGTTGGTCCCCTTCTTCTGGTAATAATCGACAAAGTTATCCTCAAATGCAGAACACACCAACCACATCTTCATCGGTGTATTTCACACCAAGAAATCAGCGTTTAAATCCTGTAAGTAATTCATTTCAGCTTATCTACATGAAGTGGGCGTTTAAGGCGTTTTAGGCCCAAATTATGCAATTTAAAGGCTAAACTAGCATGAATCGAGTCTAGATTTGGTCAAATTAGATCACCTCCAGTCATTGCATGGTTGATATAGGTCTGATTTAGGAAAATCAGGTCTGATTTGGGGAAATGAGGATTGATTTGGGCCAAATTGGTATGTCCTCATAGCGCTGTTTGTTAAGTTTTTTCTACTTTTTCATATTTTTATTGTTCTTGCTTCTTTCTCTTTTCTTTTTTTTATCCATTCTCCTGCATCTTATTCCTGAGTCCTACTGCTATGTTTTTTCTGAGTTATTCATCCTATATTCCCTCCTACTACTATGCAAGCATGCACATATTTTCTTTTTCAAATTTGTCCTATACATCCTGCTACGAAATCTACTACTACTATTTACATATCTAATTTTCTTTTTCTGATTTCTTCCTCCTAAATCTCCTCTCTTAGCCACTGTTGTTTGCATGTTTCCATTTATTTTCACTGACCTATTCCTTCCTCTATATTTTCTAATTCAGCACATGCTACTGCTGTTTTTTATTTTGTTTTGTTGATTCTTCCTCTTTCAATCTCCTTTTACTGCCCTTGGTTTGTCTTATTCAGACTTCTTCCTACAGAACTTCTACCATTTGTATGCTCTTTTTATCCCATTTTCTCTCACCAATTCGTACTTGTCTTCCTCTTACTGTTGTTTCATTTTCTTCATGTTAATTCTGTTGTCCCTGATTCTCCTATAGTTATCAATTCAAATTAAAGATGGCAGTAATTGTGATGATGGTCCCATATGGAAGCTACATACCAGGATAGCTAAATGCTACATTTGCTACAAAACTCCCTTTTAGTTCTAAGAGGCATAGATCTTCAGAAATATATCCTCAAATTTTTAGTACATCTGCTGCTTGGCTATAGATAAGGTGTGGAAGTGGCACTGCATTTGAGTCTATGACAAAAGGGTGGGTGTAAGAGATGATGAGAGGCTGGTTGATGGTGTTCTCTAAAGGGTGGGGTGGGGTAAAATTTCTCAAGAAACTCTCTCAGGAAACCTAGTCAGTTTCTTCATATACTTCATGCTGCTAATATCTCTAATATATGTAAGCACACTGATGATACAAGTTCGTTAGGTCTCAACTCTTCTAGGTATGTTATGTTGTCCTCGTGGTTGTGCAATTCCTACTACATATTATTAATCTTCATATCTTATCCTCATAGCTCGTGGTTGTGAAATTCCTTTAACTTCTCAATTAACATCTCAATTGAGGATAAAGCTGCAGCCTCCCTTTGGTTTCCAAAAACCCTTAGGATTGATGGTGGTGGATGTTGGATGGTGGTGGTGGTGTTGGCTGGTGGGTGGGAGTGCTGATGTGTAGGTGTTGGTGGTGGCTGATGGTGCAGGCTGTTGGTGGTGGCTGATGGTGTGGGATGGTGGTGGCGTGCAGTAGCATGCTGCTAGGAGATGATGATGTTATGATGGAAGATTGGGTGGTCTATAGATTTGTAGGTGGTTTCTAGGAGATGGGAGGAAGTACTAGCATGTTGCTGATGTGGAGGTGGTTTCTTGGGGTGGTTGTTGGCTGATGTGGAAGCATCATCTTGCTGCTATGCTAAAGATGGTTCAAGAGTAGAATGTGTAGGTGTTAAGAGGTTGTGGAGGGAGAGATGGGGTGGTTGCTAGAGTGGAAGCAGCAACTTGCTGCAGTAATTGAGGTTCTAATGTTAAATTGTCTACTGGAGTCTGTTCTAATGTTTAAACTCTACGATCCAACTGCATGGAAGTTGGAATGAGATATAGGCTTGTGTATAGATAGAGTTTTATTCATGCTCATCAATAATGTGAAGTTTTTCTGCAAAATAATGTTCATGTGGTTAATCATGAGAGGATCGTCCTCTTTTTGTATGTGTAGATGCATCTCACTTATGAAAGAAACTAAGTGCAGTCAACAGAGATATAGGCATGTACTATTTAACTAACCCACTGAGTTTTTTTAATTATGTATTAGTTACTGAGCTCAACCATAATTTTAGTTTACGGGTGCATGTTGCTGCTATGTTGGTTCACTTACATTTTTCTCTACTTCACACTCGCTCTGATTCCTTTTTGTATTTATATTGATAGGGTAGAATTGCTTTTAATGATGCATTTCGACCGACAATGTGCCTTGGAGTAGACCAAAATCGAAATATAAGGGTAAGTTATTTGTTGTACTATGATTTATGTATTAACTTTAAATTCTATGAATATAATGATTTGTCATTTTTAGGAGAAGAATATTCAAGTACCTAACCGTATGAGGCCTGGCATTGATGAAGAGCACCACACCATTTGAAGGAATATGGAGACATTATAGATCTTAAGAGTTTCTAGCATGATATGTTCATTGTCATCAATCTCAAATTTTAAAACCATATGTACTCTTTATTTATATCAAAGTTGAGCACGCAATGTATGGATAATATTTTGCTTCAATATCAAAAATTGGTTTGAGGTGATTTAACATTTTTATGTGTCATTTTGGTGTTGAATCTTCTTATGATGTCATGTGAATTAGTATAAAAATATTGCTTGAGGTTATGTATACAAAGTTTTCATTTAAAATTTGATATTCACTATAGTAACAATTAATTAACATTTAATAAATCATTCAATAATCAATAACCAAATCATTTACAGTAGTCCCTCATAAATATATTGATGAAGGTCCAGATTGACCATCAAAATTGCATTCATGACTACCACATAGCCCCTCAAAAATATATTCTCCAGGACCATCAAGTCCCTCAAAAATGTATTCATGAAGGCTAAATAGTCCCTCAAAAATGTATTCATGAAGGCTAAACAGTCCCTCAAAAATGTATTTATGAAGGCTAAATAGTCCCTCAAAAATGTATTTATGAAGGCTAAATAGTCCCTCAAAAATGTATTTATGAAGGCTAAATAGTCCCTCACAATTGTATTCATGAGGGCCACTGGTATTTGTCACGTGATTTCTCTTCACGGACCATTTGTGAGGGCCAGACCCTCAACCGTCCCTATTTCTGAGGGCCTGTAGAGAGGGGTTTGTGACAGGACTCTCCCGTGCATAATGGCCCAGTTTTTTGTAGTGATTGTATGTCTTATGAATGAATATAAGAGTGCAATAGTTTGGAAGTCCTAGAGGTTGACCTCTCTAGGCAAGTGGATTGACACACTTCTAGTTTGAAGTGTGGAACCACTCTAAATAGCTTGTCTAATTGGTGCATGTTCAATCTCTCTCTCCCTTGCTATGTATGTTTTAGTTGCACTCAAATTGCCTATTTAGCAACCTTATCTTGTCATATATCTTGAAGGTTTAATGAGTTTTGTTTAAGTGCTTTCAGCTCTATTCACCCCCCCTCTAGAGCATCTATTCACCCATCTAGGATCCAACAATTGGTATCAGAGTGGGTCTTCTCCAAGCATACTTCAACAAGTAGGAGAAGATGGGTGACTACCTAGGAGGGAGATTCTCGACCAACCTTCCAATTTTTGATGGGAGCAATTTCCTCTATTGGAGAAGAAGGCTTCAATTCTATATCAAAGGATCAAGTATTGAGATGTAGCAAATGGTGAATAGCCCATACATGCTACTAAAGGCAAGGATTGTAGAATGGGATGAAGCTACCTTGATGAAAGCAACCTTGAATGCTAGAGCCATGCACATCCTATATGCCTCCATGACCCCCACCGAGTTCAACCAGATTTCTTCATGTGAAACCACCTATGAGGTATGGAGAAAGCTTTGCATCACTTATGAAGGAACAAATCAAGTGAAGGAAAGCAAAGTCTACATGCTCAAAGGGATGCTTGAGAACTTCAAGATGGGAAAGGAGGAGAGCATAGCCAACATGTACTCAAGGCTCAACACCATCTTGAATGGTCTTATTGTTCTAGGACATCCTATGTCTAGTGGAGAGATCAACTCAAAGATCCTTAGAACTCTCCCCAAGAGATGGGAACCCAAGGTGACTTCCATTGAAGAAGCAAGGTCTCTTAAGGATATTCCTATTGAAGAGATCATTGGAAATCTACAAGCTCATGAAGCCACACTTGACAAGAGGGAGGAAATAGAAAGATAAGAGAAGAAAGAGCTAAAGAGAATGAAGAAGGCTGAAATGAAGGCTCAAATTGAAGCTATCATGGAACAAGTCTCTCCATCCTCTCAAGCCAAAGAAGATGCCATGTACTCCAAGGGTAAATTCTACAAAGGCAAGTCCTCCTCCATCCGATGCTTCACATGTGGAAAGAAGGGTCACTACAAGGAAGATTGCCCACAAGGAAAAAAGACCCATCTTCACAAGAAGAAATGGCAATCAAGCTCAAGTGGCTCCTCCAACTCAAGCTCAAGTGAAGATTCAAGTGAAGGATCAAGCTCAAGCTCTAGTGATGAAGGAGAATGCCATTTTGCTCTTATAGCATCAACAAGTGAAGACTCGAGTGAGGTAAATCTAAACTCTTTAGATAAAGAATCCTTGATTGCTATTATTCATGATATTTGTGCCTCTCTTAAGTCTTCTAAAAGGAAAAGGAAAAAGCTTGCTAAAATTGTTGATAATTTGCATGTAGAACTAGATGATCTTGAACATGCTAATTCTTGCTTGCTTGATGATAAAAATGATTGTCTTAGTCAAGTGGATTCTCTTAAACTTGAAAATACTAGTTTACTTGATAAGGTTAGATTTCTAGAAGCTCAACCTCTCATGCATAGTTTTAATGAAGAACATACTTTAATTATTGATTCTCTCATGCACGATATTGATGTTCTCAAATCTGAAAACAAGGACAAAGATTTTGTGTTGCAAGAATTAGAAACAGAAAATGCCTCCTTGCTTGCTAAAATCAATGTGCATGAATCTTGTTCTAGTTCTACTAGTAGAGAGAATGATGTTGCTGCTCCTCATTTGATAGAGATTCTCATTTAACTAAATCTCGTTGCTTAGAAAATGATATTTTGCATGCTAGAGATAATATTAATCAATTGTCCTCTACTATTACCTCTCTTATGCATGATAATGATAGTTTGAGATCTTCTTTGCAAAGATTATTAGTTGGTAAAAAGAGTCTTAATGACATCCTACACCATACTACTAAACAAATTGGTAGACATGGTTTAGGGTATGATAGTAGTCAAGGGAACAACAAAGATAAAGGACCTCCAATATTCCATGGAGAATCCTCTAGTTCCAAGACTATGGGCACATGCAACTATTGTAATGATTTTGTTCATTATTCTAATTATTGTCCTTTTAGGAAAGCACCCAAGAGCAATAGGATTTGGGTTGCTAAACTAACCCCTCCGGACCCAAAAACATGATTGGGGACCATCTCCTCTTTCTTCTTGTAGGAACTTGCAAATGGATTGACTTGAGCTATTGAATTGCAAATTGACTTGCCAATCCACATAAAAGAAGAAAGGTGAGTTGTGTAGAGGGTGACAACAAGTGGAAAAAGCAATGGTAAGCACAAAGGTAAAAGTTTTATTGCTTATAACCATTTCTAACTTGTTTTTGTCAAGTTAGTGTGCACTATACATATGGTTTTTGAGTCAAAAGTGGCATTTTGTGTTTCTCTTCACACTCTTTCTCAAAAACTGTTTCTAATGCTTATATAGTGAATTACTAACTTGCTTAGACATGTTTGGATATGGTTTGTATTTTTAGCATGCCTTTAAATATGTTTTTATGATATATATATCTATATGCCTTTTGACAGATGCTCTGTCGGTCGAGTTTGCCCTGCTTGAAACTCGACCGATTCACACCAATGGGTGTAGCCAAAAACTGTCATCGGTCGAGTTGTCAATGCACAGAACTCGACCGATAAAACTGTGCATAGAATACACAGTTGACTTATTGAATGAGAATTTCCCTATCAACTAGATTTTCTCAACCAATAGCCTTATTCTTTGGAACTCTCATTTGATACCTTTATATATGCATATTGCCATGTTCTAAATTTTCTATCTTGTCTACAACTCTATCTCTCTAATTTCTCTAAATTGGTATATCTATATCTTGCAATTACTTGCTTTGAGTTGTTTTGCAGGTTTTGATGATGATCTCTTTGGATCTCTTGGTTGTGTCTAAAACTGCTTCCATTTTGCTCTAACTTACTACATCTATATAGGTGTATATCTTGTGTTTGATACAACCTTGAGGTTCTTAGAGTTAATCATATTATGGTAAGGATGCATATCTAGTGAGTTATATCCTTTCATGCTTCTAAAATTGCATATCTCTTTGGTTGGATATATCTCTACATCTACTCATAGCTTGCTCTATCTTGTGTATCTTTTGGTATCTCTTGCTATGATCTAGATCCTACTAGTAGTCCTGACTTATGATAGCATCTACTAGTAGTTCACATACATGTAGTTCTAACCTTGTTTATTATTGGCATCTTTGCTCATCTATATGATATGCTTGTATCTTGTCTCATACATGCTCAAGATTGTTCCTTGAATTGCATATCTACTATCTTGAGTTGTTTGCATAACATTGTGATGCAGGGTGCATAGATCTACATTATATGTAGAAAATGGAGTATTTTTGGATTTTATGCAGATTTTGCTCCAGTTTTAGTTTTTGGTGCAAGACTAGTGTTTTTCATGCAGAAACAACCTTCTGAGCAAGACTCATTGCCTCGCGATGAGCTCTGATGGTTTTTGGTCAAAATCCGTCATCTTGAGGGTCAAAGTTATGTTTTATTATTTTTTCTGCAGCACTTTATCTTGCATTTGTGGGTTGTTCAAGTATATGTTTTAACTTGCTTTTCTTTCTATGCTTGGACAAGCCCCTGTCTGTGCTCTTCTACTCTCCTTATATATATTTGTGTTATTTCCTTTCTCTTTAACAAGTGATGTTTCTTATTTCTTCATAACCCCACTTTTTGAAATGACAAAGGGGGAGAAAGGTATATCTTCTTTTAAAAAGAGGAAGAAGTCATGTCTTACATGAAGAGGAGAAGTATGTCCATGTAAAGGGGAGAAGACATATATGTGTAGAACATATATGAGTAGAAGACATAGTATTTTATAAATGTTATGAAAGCTAACCATGCAGGAGAAATAGCATCAATTGAGGGGAAGTATGAGAACTCCATGCGCATCAATTGAGGGGGAGCATATGAGCTCAATCCTATTGAAACCCCTAGGTTTCTCCAAAGGTATGATTTTACTTGAAAGCTTTCAATACATTTATGGAATGGTTTGTCATCTTCAAAAAGTGGGAGAATGTTGACTCAAGGTCAATTAGGTCAATGTTGACTCATGTCTAAATTGACTAAACCCGTGTTTTGATGATGACTAACCATTCCACATATTGGTGTCTAACATCTCTACCTGAGTGATTTCAGATTAGGTATAGACACACTCCAAATGCCCTAACTTGCGCATATCAAATTGGAGAAAAGACAAGTCAAAGTCATACAAGTGCACGTTTTTGTAATATGATGTAAATCCATTAGAATCATGTTGTAAATCACTTGTAATGATTGTATGACTTGTAATTAAGCTTAGAAAAATATCAGGAGCACTTAGATCGAATATTAGAGAACTTTAGATGCAACTTTGAAAATTGATTACATGCACTTTGTCGGTCGCGTTTCCCAGCCTGAAAACTCGACCGATCATCCTTGATCAATTTTCTGGAGATTGCATCGGTCGAGTTGTGTTTACACAGAACTCGACCGATGGAGTAACTGACCAAATCGATTTTCATTGGTCGGTCGAGTTTCCTCAGGACAAACTAGACCGATGGTCTAAATATCGGCTTTGTCTTTTACTCTATCGGTCGAGTTACCCTTATAGAAACTCGACCGATTGCACTATACGGAAAAGTGCAGAAAAGTGTTTCTAGCCGTTGTGGAGTTGCAACAAGTGAAAATAGATCCGTTACAAGCCAAAAAATGGCTAGTTTTCTTTCACAAGTGTTCCCAAAGGCTAAGAGGCATCCCCAGCTATAAATAGGACCCCTTGGGCTTCATTCCAAGGTTGATCATTCATTGCAAACTCTATGTGAGGTTCCTATTCTATAGTTGAGTGCTTCCTACAGCCTCCTCTTTCTCTCTAAGCTTAATGACTTGCTACATCCATTAGAGTGAGTAGGAAATCTGTAAGAGAGCTAGTCCTACATGTATATCTTGTGAGGCTCTCACTTCCACCACCTCCTTTCTCTCATTTCAACCATGAAGATGAAGGTTCTCTCTCTTATCTAAGAGAGGTGAAGAAGAACAAGGGAAGGCATCCCTTGGTGAAGATCAAGGCTGAAGACTTGGAGCTAGAGTGGGTAAGCCCTTGGAGAAGGCAGAAGACTAAAGCTCAAGTGGGTAAGACCTTGGTGGAAGCTTTTCCGAGTGAAGGTGAAGTCAAAAGCTGAAGATCCAAGAAGAGTGGGTAATCCCTGCAAGGCTGAAGACTTGTGCAAGAGTGGATAAGTCCTTGGAGAAGGCCGAAGACTCTTGCAAAGTGGGTAAGTCCTTGGTAAGGTTGAAGATTCTTTGTATTGGATAGGTAAGTCTTTTGTTTGGTCATGCATTGTATGTCTAATGAATGAATATAAGAGTGCAATAGTTTGGAAGTCCTAGAGGTTGACCTCTCTAGGAAAGTGGACTGACACACTTCTAGTTTGAAGTGTGGAACCACTCTAAATAGATTGTATAATTGATGCATGTTCAATCTCTCTCTCCCTTGCTATGTATGTTTTAGTTGCACTCAAATTACCTATTTAGCAACCTTATCTTTTCATATATCTTGAAGGTTTAATGAGTTTTGTTTAAGTGCTTTCAGCTCTATTCACCCCCCCCCTCTAGAGAATCTATTCACCCATCTAGGATCCAACATAGTTGAGGATCCAATCCTAAGGGACAATGTTTTTAAGAATTAACTGATCAAAGTAACCTATTAAGAACTAGTATTTATCACAAAAGTTGAGATTGGGTTGATAAATCTAAGATTGCAAGAAAAAAATATATCTAGATTAAGGTTCTAGTTATCAATGGATGGAAACATTAGGGTGGAACTGGGTTTCACCGCCACTACTCGAATCTACACAATCATTCAAATTCAAACATGTATGAAGATATAACTGGAGTTATGCAAGTTTCCCCTTTCGTCCTCAGAAACTTGCATGAGTAGATATCTCTATAAGCTTGATGTCTCAGTACTAACAGATCCTTTATCCCCTACTCCGGAGACTTTCTGTCAAAAGTTCTCGTCAGGGTGTCAACCAAAGCTAATTGGTATTCAAATCTTAAATGTTAAAGTTCTCTCAGTAAAAGATTATAATAAATCACATAAAGTGGGTGATCAATACACAAAATGTGCTATAAATGATTGACTATAAATTAAATGAGTTCATACAAGAATTGGAACATGAATGAAATTGCAAGAAACAGGTAGTGGGGCTAGTCCCCACACCCTAGTAAAAAGACTACTCCCTTGATATGGTAAGATTAATATCGCAAGAAGAGGTAGACGAGGTCATTACGATCATGTTGTGGTGGAAGCGACTCAATGTGGTGTATGAAGGTGGACTTCCTTCCTTCTTTCTCCTTCCAGGAACTAACCCTGGCTTGCAGCCGAAGCAGGTGGAGGAACAACAGCTCAGGGAAGAGATTGATCACCTTGGAGAAGGAGATCGATGGCTTTGGAGTTGCAAATGAAGAAGATATGTCGATCTATGCTTGAGGTCAATAGGCATCGACGAGATAGGTCGATTAAACTAGCTAGGTTGACATGTGTCATCCTTGCTCTGATCTCAGCGACAATGTTTCAGCGTTTTTGTCTCCAGAATTCAAGAGATGAGTTGTACGAATGTGCTGGGGGCCTATTTATATGGTCGAGGTTGTCAACCTCTTTCCATCGGTGTCAACCATTGTTTTCGATCAACAGGTATGTCAATCGATGACTTTTGGATTTCCTATTATCAGTCTGTCCGTCAATAGAATTGTCAACCTTGAGGGTCGATAAGGCTGTTGGGCGGTTGTGGTTGTTGATAAGTGTGTCGATAGAATTTTCGACCGATGGGATGATCTTCTTGTCAGTTGCTGGCTAATGATGCTTTCGAGTAGAGGGGTCGACAGATGTGTCAACCTTGATCATCAATGATCCTGAATGTTGTTCATCTTGGATGTCGACCAGGGAGGTTGACAAGGTTTTTGAGAATTCAGTGTGTCGATTAGGTAGGTTGACGGAGGTTTCGACCTCTTGTATGTCTTGATTGCTGGTCAATTTTGATGTCGATTTCCATGTTAATCAACATGTTAATTTTGATCTTGGATGCAATTTTTGTGTATCAGTCTGCCTTCTAAAAGTGCTCAAAATCTAATTCTCTACAAAGTGATAGAATTCTAAACCTACAAAGGGAGTTAAGTGAAATATCAAATTTCTACAAATTATCATAAGAAACCTAAGTAGATCAAAACAAAGCTAATCCTATGAAAACAAAGCTATATGAATGCTAAACTAGACTGAAAATGTAATTAAAACTGGGATGAATCCTATCATAACAACTCAAGTAGGATACCCAACCTTATGTCCTTACCCCTACAATACATGCAGGTACACAAGGTTGTATAATGGACATCAATCATTATGTTTTCAAGTTTATTCAACATATGTAATCAAGATCAAAACATAGTAGTCATAGGGAACATGTATCTCAAACAAGTATATTAAATCATTTATACTACATACATACATGCAATTTCAATACTATTAGCCCGGCGAATAGGAGGATAAAGCGTACCTTGATATAAGCAAAATAGCATTATACAATATGATTAGATCTTTTATAAGAGTCCATCAAAGAGATCATGACATTATAAGCAAGTGTGATATGATTAACATCACAAGACTAGGTCATCTTAAACATATTCATCAAGGGTGGATGTTTCACTTAATCTAAGGTCCATATTTCTCAATGATTGATTTTGACATCTCCAATGTTGATGCAATGTTCATCATCAAGATACATACTAGGCCATATATCATTTTACTTAGGGTGAAACATCCTTACAAGATCAAGGATTTTCAACTTAGGTTTCATGGATCTTAATAGGGAAATCATAAGATTTGAACAAGGTTGGATGAGTTAATAATCAAAACATCCATTTAAGTCATATTGAGTCATTTTCATTCAAGATGGTCAACATTAGGGTACATATGAGATAAAGCTTGATTTAGTATTTACAAAGATCAACATGATACTGATTTGAGTACATAAAAAATCATGGGTGACCATTAGGGTGATATTTGTACAAGATTAGATATCCAATTTAGCAACATGCACATTAGGTCACATTTAATGCCCTATTTAGGTCACATAGTCATAATAGTGAGCAAGATTTGATCCATAAGTCATTTAGGTGATCAAATCATGTAAAGTTACTCATCTATATTGAACATGAACGTATGGAGTTTATATAACCAACTTGAGCATCAAAGTAATGATCATTAGCATCATATTCCATATGATACACAGTTCATGGTCCATTTCATAAAGTAGAATCATTAATAGAGCATGGAACGATCAAGTTTGATTTATATAGTAAAATACAACATAGTGATTAGGGTCATCAAAAGAAAATGGATTCAAGATATGATCATGATTTGTCATTAAACATCATTAATCATGTAAAAGAGATATATTTCATGCCATTTTTAAAATAACATGATCTACGAGTGGAATTAGCCACTAAAAATAGGTGCATTGGCTAGATATCATTGATTAGATCAATATTCATATAAAATATGTCCCATTTGGACCAAGGAATGATTTTATTTTTACATGATCAAGACATATTTTCATAAAAGAGAGGGAGAGAGGGGAATGCTATACCATTAGGGTGAGCCACATGGCGCTCTGTTGTTGGACATGGGCGTGCGAGTCCATGCGAGTGAGGTGGATCCCCATTTTCCTTGACCAGGTCAAACTTGAGAAATAGAGAGGGGGAGAAGACTAGAGGGCCGAATGATCTGGGGCCTTTGATGGTGGACCATCGTGATCCTCAGCACCAAATCAACGACAGTTGTATCACCATCCACACCACGCTGACCCACGCAAGGTGCGATGGCTGGCCTCTCTGAGCTCTCTAGATCTAATCGCAAAGAGGATGAAGAGGCACAAATAATACTTAGGAGGATCCACCCAAACACACCTCCTCTCCATGGACCCAACGGAGGCCACAATTGGTGGTGAGGTTGCCCGAGGTGAAAATGCCCATAACTCACAGCGACATGGCCGACAAGATTCAAGGAACAATGTGAGGTGATGGACAGAGGTACAGTGGATGAGAGGGTGTAGGAAGATGGTCCAAACAAAGGGTAAGGAGTTCCAAATGTAAAGATCTTAACAATAGCTCGCGAGGAGGGTTGGATACGCCCCCCCATCATGGGTACGACCATGGATGTCATCCATGGATGGAGGGGTGTTCCATGCCCCTCCCATAGCCCAAGTCGCTAGAAAAAAGGTAGGTGCAAGGTCAAGAAAGGTTGATGAAGACATATATGGTCTCAATTTAGACTTAGTGGTAGTGTAGCACCATGCTCCTAAGGTGGTCGTTGCCTAGGGGCACTGTGGCGCCCTGTTCCAAGGAAAGAGATGACCATTGGTCGTCCGATCTTTAGCACGTATGATAGAAACTAGATATTGTGGTCTAGGGGCACACCTCACAAAGTAGTTGGGCACTCCCCTCTTGGGCTGGACCATGGTAGAGAACAGGGTTGAGGCCCAACTAGGAGAAAGGAGAAGAAAAAGAGAGAAAAAGGCTAGAAAGAAGGAGAAAATGCAAAAGCCATAACTTTCACCTCGCTTATCCGATTTGGGTGAAATATTCACCGTCAGATCAAAATTTCATCCTCTTTCTCAAATAAAAGGATATATATCAAGATCATGATGTTTAGTCCTCTCAAAAATTCAATTCTTCATCAACATGAATTAAGTCACTCAATATTGCGTAATCAGATTTAAAATTGGAATTAATCATCATAACTCATCTATTGATAAACAAGTGGCTCCAAAACATGTAATTTATGATTAGGAGGTCATTGATCGAATGGAGTGCATTACGATATAATGTTATCACAGTTGGAGGAGAGATAAAATATAGTATGTTACACTCCCCAACTCCATCAATTGGAGAGAGGATCATAAATGTGTATCCAGTCAGTAGAGTGACTCTAGATTCTAATTTGATGTCAAAATTGGACGATTCGAGTTGATTTGAAAAGATAATCCAATTATCTTGTAAGGAGTGGGACCCGATAAGGGATCCACTCTTCACTAAATTGAGGAATAAGTCCAACCATCCCCAAACGTATAGAAAAATGTGGGGAAGGATGAATTATATTCATTCTCTCATATGGTATATATTACAGGGCAAGATATTGAATAAGCAGCTGAAACTAAACTATTACAAAGTTACATAATGAATCTTGCAGTTATTTCTCACCATAAAAGGTGGTATGACATAATAAAAAGGTATACATCTAAGTATGATCTATAAATGGACACACGTTGCACTTTGTTTTCCCCAATTTTAAGTTTCCTTGCACGTTGTGGGCTTAATTGCAAATCCACCATCATATAAGTGTTGGGTTTCAATTGCACCTTATCTCCTTCAACTAAAATTTGATGTACATTTTTACACTAATGCAATTTCACTATGATTGATACCTAAATTGCAAAATTGAATATACATTATGTAATTGCATGTTTTATTCAGAAATGTTATTTATTTGATGAACTTTGAAGTTGGTTTTGCTGAAGTTCCATTGTAGGATTTCTAACTTAAGCTTAGCCAAGTGTGTGCATGTAAGGGTGGCCATAAATAGATATCCTTGTGCCATTGTATTCTCAGGCCCTGCACAACCTATACACCTATTATATATAGGGTACCTTGTGACTAATTATAAAGTTGTACCTTAAAAGTTCACTTTGGATTTGTTAGGATGGTGTAGAGGGGTGGTTGGATAGTTTTTCATGTATGAATAATGATAAATTTTGTTTTTCGGCCTTCGATACATTGAACATTGGACCTTAATAAGTCCAATCATATGCCTTGACAATTTGTTGGACGTTGACCCTATATATGTATCTTTGATATCTAGATGAATAATTTAGATAATGGGTCGCTAATGGGTCATATGACATATCTCATAAAAAATATCAAAAGTGGAAACAAACTTCAAATTCATAATCTATATATCAAAATTATCCTACATGTCAAATTTCATCTAATTTGGACAACCTTGAAATATTAAGATAAGTTTAGGATAGAGAAAATGAGTAAAAGGTATAAGTAATGAATAATGTGATTATATAACTTCAAAATATGGAAATAATGAAAAATTCATATTCAACACATCAAAGATAACTTTTGGATGAAGTTTGGTCCAATTTGGATGTTGTTTGTGCAAGTTATGCAATTTTAGGTACATTCTGGACTTTTCTACAATTTACCCAATTGGGAGGTTTTCTTTGAACATTTTCACATGAATTATAATACTTATATATTCCCTTACCATTCTAGAGTTTTTTAACCATAGGGAACCTAGTTTCACCTTAGTTTGAAGGTGTTTCTTGCCAAGGGCATTTTAGGGATTACTCTCTTTATAAATGAGCTTATCTTTAGAAGCTATCAATCAATGGGGTTATTTCTTTGATTGGAGGTCGGTTGGGATGGCCTATAAGTGTCCATAAACCAGAATTTAATATTCAAGAAGCCTCTATGAGCTGTCCTCTTGCATGGTCATGAAATCCCTAGGCTAAGGACACATGGAAAGCTCCATGGACACCTCATGCTTGACTTCTTCCTTATCGATAAAGGTTTGCATGTCCATAGGCACCCTTAGCATTGGACACATGGAAAGTAACTTGACACCTCGTTCTTGACTTCTTCCTTATCCTTAAAGGCTTGCATTTCCATGGAAACCCTTATACATGACACATGGAAAGTCTCATAGACACATCATACTTGACCTCTTTCTTTATATAGCCATATCTACCCCTTCCAAACTCCAAATTCGAAAACTCTTGCTCTCCTTTATTTCCTCTAGCTTAGAGCATCATTCCTACTCTATTTTCCCATGAAGGTTCTGTCCCAAGGTAAAAGGAGGCGCCTACCTTGGTGAAGAAGGCTCCTAGGGTTCCAAATTTCTCTATTTAGGATTTCTTAAGCTCCTCCTTGGTGATTTTGACCAAAACTAGTAAGTATCCTCCTTTCCTTCCCTATTTTCATGTTGTTATTCTTCCTTCCACCTTCTTCTAGGTAGAAACCATGTCTTTCCATGGTGAAACCCCACCTAGAACCCATAAACACCTCATCTCCATGTAAACCCCACCTAGAACCCATAAACACCTCATCTCCATGTAATTTTGTTAGGGTTTTTCACCTCTAAAGTAGAGAAGGTGCTTCTTGCTCGACATAGGATCTTTGTTGGAGAAACCAACCTCTTTAAGCTTGGGAACCTTATTTATATGGCCTATCCACCTTCCCTAGAGGTTCTTTGGAGGCCTAGGATCGGATCTAGGCTTGACTTGGACTGTTTAGATTCTGAAGTTGAGGTATGATGTATCCCCTATTCTTCTATGTTGAGCAATTCACCTGTGCTTATTCATTCTCTTTGTCCTATGGACATTATCCTATACACAATGTCTTTTCTTTTGAAAATCATGGTTCATGTGAACTATCTTATTTGATATTGATCATGTGATCATGGATATTCTTTTGAACTCTTATCTTATGCTTTGTTCATGATGGAACTCTAAAAGATGACATGTGATGTCTTTTGCCCACTTATGAGGTGGATGTATATGTTGATCACTTATGTGGTGACTAGTTTATATATTCTGACTATACTTTCTAATTGCCTCTACATTTAACATGCTATGTGATTCAGTAGCACTAGAGTAGTGTAATTGCATTGGTTTTTATGGCAGATGTGTTATTTCCTGCCGAGCAGATGTGATATTTCCTACTCTTTTGGGATGGAATGGAGCCTCATACCCAGGGCAAGATGTGTGATTCTTGGCCCATGTTTTATATATTTGGGAGATTGGTAGTATCCCTTTCTCTATCAGGTTTCAAGTTTATGAGACTTGTCCGCCTTTGTGTTTATTTTGTTCTAGGGCTATGTTTATCTCACATGCATGCAGGTTGATGATATGGGGTGTGTGCCCTAATTTACATGTTCTTGTGTGGCACAATCTTTATGTTTTATTAATTGCAAGTATTCTTTTGTTATCATATGATTTCAAATCCTTTTCTCTTGATACCCATTTGGGTGGTCCTTATCCTTTCTATGGGAAGCCTTTTATATTTGTTGTCCTTTATTCCATATATTGCTCAATTTCCTATTTAGTATGCACATACCAGCCTTTGCTGATGTCATCTATTTTCTCTTCTTACTGGGGTATGCTTCCAACCCTAGGTGAAGGACTTGGATGATAAGGCATGAAGTTTTGGACAAGCTTATGGAGTTAAAGCTTGGAGACAAAGTTGTTATGGTTTAGATTTCCCTTTACTTAGATCCTTATGTTGTATCATACATGTAAACCCTTATGGGATATTATGATGTGCTTTTGTGAAAATTGAATATAGTCATTATTTTTATTTCGCTACTGTACTTTGGTTGTTTTGAATACCATTTATTTAAGTTTAAAAATTTTGCACCTATTCTAGCATACATTTGTCTGTGTTTGGAATGGATGTTTAATTCTTCAATTTTTTTTAGTAAGGGGGTGATCCCGCCTCCTTACAAATCCCCAAATATGCTAATTTATGATCTATTTACAGTCTGCTTAGTTAAGCAAAATGTAAATACAAAATTGCATATGTTCTATAATCTCTTAAACATATTCAAAGATGTTTTTTTTCTATTAAGCAGTAATCGTCTCTAAGGAGGAGCCATATTGGTGACCCCACACCACAGTGTAAACACTCAAACCCCCAACTATTTGCATACTAGTGCAGGCATTTAAATCACACAGTGGTCCGTCTTGCATAATGGGATGAATTCGGTTTTGAGGCACAAAAACATGGGTTTTGAACTCAAGTCACTTCATTGGAGAGTCCATGCCTTTACCACCTGATCTATTACCACTTTGAAAAACATTCCTTGATGTTAAAGTTTTTGCACTCTTAATTGTGTAACAGAAAGAAGGTCAAAATTATATACTTTTATACCTAAAAATATCATCTTTGGGGTACCTTAATACTACTTAATGGAAAATTGAATTATATTTGTTCCCTAACATTTTGAAAATATTTATAGTTTATGTCTAAGAAGTTTTTGTAACCTTTATGTTTCTAAAAAGTTGTATGAATCATGCTTTATATATAAGAGTGGCTTATTTATGCATAAATGATGTCTTATTATGCCTAATCTTGCTTAATATGCATAGTAATGGATTCATAATGTCATGCTTTGTTGTTATGAATCATGAATACAAAATTATAATGTACCTCTATTCTTATCATGGTGATTTAATATGATAATAATCCATCCCTTAATGTTTGTAAGTTTGAAATTTTTAGAATATGGGAACAAATGTCCACAAAGTACACTTTTACAGTATTTGGATACCATGTAATGAGAAAATGAGATTCATGATCTTGCTTTCTATTTGATAGATGTTCTATAATAATTTTAAGATGTTTTCCCTAACTGTTATGCTTATAGGAATTCATTTGACTTATAACTTTCTATATACAAGTGACTCATTTATGCATATAGGAGGTATTTTTATGTCCTAACTATTTTTGATGCAAATTCACAAGAATTTGAATTTTAAATTTGAATTTTTTAAAGGAGTATTTCTATTACCATATGGTTTGGTTTTAGAATTGCATGTAGATATGATATTTCTATATGAATTTACCCTTGTGACGATCTTTCTGATGATTTTGGGCTATGTTGGTCCTAATTGTGGTAACTTAGGCCTCATGTTCAGTAGGAATAAGTTGGGTTTGATATGTCAAAAATTGATGCTATGGTCCATGTGATGGCCATGAAAGGTAAGATCGGGTTTGTTGTTTCCTGTATTAATAGTTTGGGAATTGTTATTTCCAGAAAAGGTAAGCGAGTCCTAATTGAGTAACTTGACATATGTTGTAATATGTTTTATATCTTCTGAAGGTGTTATACTTGTTTAATGCCACAATTATATTTAAATGTCTTGTTTGTAACTTGATTGATGCAATTAAAGTACAAGTAACTAGATAAACTAATCAAGTGTCACCCCAATCATGTTGTAACCAAGGGGGTTATGAGAAGAAACTAATGTTGGATACTTGTGAGTATATGCAAATGCACATGCTTGTTTTTTGGCATATAGAGATAGTGCTAGATTTTATGATGCTTGTTTGGTTAACAACCAGATGGATAGTTTTTGGTTGCTTGATGCTTGTTTTGTCAGCATTGAGAGATATTGTAGGGTTGTATGGTGCTTGTTTCTTAAACACCCAGATAGATAGTGTTGTGTACTAACTTGAACCAACCAACCACCCATTTTGACTATCAATACATCATCACTTAAAATTTTTATTTTTTCATAGTGTTATGGCTTTTCCCTCGAGTTCTATCCACCATGTGCTTGGTGGATAATTGGGACCTAGGTCGGATAGAAGTATTGGATCCACATTTGCATTGGGTCTAACACCCAAACCTTTGTATGAATTTTCCTTTGGAAAAGATAATCAATCACTTTCATTAGTTTTTATTTGATGATATTAAATAATTTGTAAATAATTTGTCATTTTCCACAAAAGTGGTGTTGGAAAGATAAGGTTATGAGGAATTGTAGTTTAAACTTTGTGTACCCTAGTTCCAGCAGACCAATACTAGTTACCTAAATACCTAAGGATGTGATTTAACATAATTAATAACATGTAAATTCATTATATTAGAATAGTATTTCAAGTGATTTAAGTAACAAAAGATATAGTTTATCTATTGAATGGCTTACCTCTATGTAGGTCGTCCATGCCACTATTCACAACTAACTTGCTGAATTGAATTCCATGTATGTTTATCATTATGCTTTTATTATATTGATTGAATCATAATTTATATGTTTAATTCCTATTACTATAAAAACGTTGCTAAATTAAAATTTATGATATTGAAAAAGAAATTGATATTCAGATAATATTTCATTCTTAAAATATTTAACATTTGAGGTTAAGATTATGAACAAGTATGAGAAGGATCAAAACCCAATCTTAGTAAGAGACTAGTTGGGTTCCCTTGTGTAGGAAGAAGGATTTTTGGGTGTATTATAAAGGCGAGGTTTAGTTTGTGAACTCTTAGGACTCAATGTGACAATTGTGATCCTTTTGTCATAGGTCCAAAATACTATTATATTAACCATTGTCTTTTTTGGTGATCCATGGTACCACTATCATTGTTGAGAAGGGGTAAGACTTGAAGTTACACTCGCCTATGTGAGGCTTGAGGTCATTATCACCATGATGAGACTTGAAGTTGTGCTTACCTCAGTGAGAATTTATGATATTTTCACCTTTGCTAGACTTTATGGCTTGCGGACCTAGGTAAGGCTTGGTGTCAAAGCTACCTTAGGGAGGGAGGCTTAGAATAGTTCTCACCTCATTGAGGCTTGGAGTTGTACTCACTATGGAAATACTATGAGTCATGCTCACCTTGGTGGAACTGGGAGTAGTGATCACATCAACATAACTTAAAGTTGTTCTCACCTCAACAATACTTTGTGCGTACCTCAGTAAAGGTTTGAATTCATGCTTATTATGGTAATGCTTTTTTAGTGCTCACCTTAGTGAGACTAGATGTTGTGATTACCATGGTAAGACTTGATGACATGTTTAACATGGTAACATTTGATGTCATCCTCACCTCAATGAGGCTTTAAGTTGTGCTCACATGATTAAGACTTGATGTCATGCCCACATCAGTGAGGCTTTTTCATATTCACCTTAGTGACGCTTCCGATCATGTTCATCATAATGAGGCTTAAATTTGTGCTCACCTTGGAAAGACTTAAATTTATGTCGAACTTAGTAATGCTATTTTCATTTAAGGTAATACACAAAATTGACTTCCTTGAGCATTTTAAAAAGAATACATCTCTATGAGGGCTTTTGGATGTATATGTGCCTTTATTTGAGGATGTAGGGGATATGTGATACAATAAAAGTACAATTGACATGTCAAACATGACTTGTCTTTAAAACTATGATAACAATTCATGAAGTAATGTCCACTATGGACACATTGTTATGACTCATCAAGCATGGAACATACTTTATAAAGGACTATTACAGAGAACGGGTGGTGTTTTCTCTAGAGTTGGTGTAGATGATACCATATTGGTGATGATCACGTCTGAGGGGTGGAAAGTAAATTTTCCTCTTACGGAGCAAGGGGGCTTTCACATTTCCATTGAGTTTTCTTCATGGATGAGGGAGTGAAGGAAAATAAATAAGGCGAAGAAAGGAAATTTTAGGTAATGATCATGCTTGAGGCGTTGAAAGTAAATTTTCCCCTTATATAACAAGGGGGCTTGTGCACATCCATTAAGATGTCTTTAATGATGAGGGAGTGAAGGAAAATAAATAAGGGGGAAAATGAAATTTTACCCTTTTGGAAGGGTCCATGGAAGGGTAGAAGGAAATGGAGCATATTTATGTATGTTTAGTTTTCCGCTATATGGTTAAAAGGGAGAAACTCTTACATCATCTAAGTTTCTCTATCACCCACATCTATCTTTCCCCATATAGAAAGATCCTTTATTCGATTGATAGTTATTATGAGGGCTAGAAGGGTGTTCTAATTTTCCATTGGTCTAACAATCTTGAAGGGGATGCATATATTCTTCATTATGTGATATACGTTCAACGGTTTTCAAGGATCCCTTTTTAGGAGATGTTTCTTGTTTAAAATTCACTCATTGTCAATAGTAGAAGGGAAATCCATAATGCTCCCAAAAAGGGGCCTCAATTTGGTTTCAACTAGAGATCTCCATTTGGGAGACAAATATCATAACCATTCCACAATAGTGGAAAAGGAATATCAATGTGATGCATTGGATGAGAGACATGTTCATGATGCATGCTAAGAATTTCAAATTATTTTAGGTCTTGAACATGGTTGCACATGTTTAGTAATAACTCAATTGAATGAAACCTAAGGTTTTTACAATGAAGATATTCACTAATACAAACTTTAATTCGAATTTTGTCATGCTTGAGCATAGAAGTATGGGATCTTCCAACAATTTGGGCATAATTTTGGTGAAACTTTTGTTTTGAACAAATCAACTTCTATCCATACTAGTACATGTCAAGTCTGGGCTAGATGATTTATTCATTTGATGAGATAAGAGTTGCACTTATAGGGTGTATAGTTTTTGGTAGGAAACATGGTGACACTACCTGTGACACTCTACACGTAATTGTCAGGGCTTATAACAGTGAAGCAAATGGCACACATAGGTGGTACAAGTAATATATTTAATCATACATAATGAATTCTCCGTGTGTGGCAAGATGGCTATTGAATGATAGTCTTTGATATATTTTCCTCTTATGTAGGAAGTGGTTATGAGAAAGGTGTGTATGAGTTCATACAAAAAAACTCCCTTTGTGTATAAAAGAGGTCTTGGACTGTGAGGCCAAGATGTTCCCATAGGGTGGTATTATATACATAGTTGTCAAGGTGTCCAGTTGTCACCGTCCCTAGATAAGTGACTAGGGAAACCATGCTGACTAGGTGGACTAGTCGGGTTCCCACTCATAGGTAAATTGTGTACATAACATTACTTGTGTACATGTTATTATATATAATTGATGCACATGATTTTTACCAAAATTGGGGCTAATTTAGGCATAGTATTATGAGTATTTCTCTCAAATTAATTTGATTTATGTACATTTTAGCTAAATTGCCTAAATGTATCTCATGTGCATCAAGTTTATCTATCTTTCATGTATTTGGCCCAAAATTACTGCATTTTATTATTTGCACAATACATTCTTGCTTGTTGTAGATCAGACCAAGCACAAATCAAAAGTCAGTTGCACTAACATGAGAAGATGGGTAATAGTCAACATCATTAAAGGAATTGAGAATATAAACAAGCATCGAGAGGATTCTCAGCACCACCAACCCAAGTATGTGGCGCAAATATCACAAGACCTATTCCATTGAATTAGTAAAGTTTGTGGCACCAACTTCCAAGTCGTTGGTATCGAAATTTTATTAAAAACCTAGAATGATAGCCTATTCGACAAGTGGTGCCATTCCTATTTCTTTATAACCCAAAGGGGGAAACCACAAATGGCATCTCACTTTGTAGCATCTCATTTAGAGGCCATTTAATTGGTCATTCTTAAAGGAAACAAAACCCAAGGATAAGGAGATGAAGACACATGCAACAAGGAGTGTCCTAAGGAATAGTTTGATGGCTGAAACACCAATCGGATACAACATTCTTCCCTTACATAGTGTTACATGAGTTTTCCATGCATTTCTCTTTTTCCTTTACTTACTTTGATTCCATGTGAAGCATGAGGTGCTAACCCCCATTCTTTATGACTCATGAGTATCCAGTTTTGACTCTGTGCATGTTTATATTTGATTCAATATAATTTATCTATTGCTTCATATTTTAATAATGTAAAAGCTTCATTGACTTATTTATGCCCGATCACCATGAATATGTGTTAGATTGTCAACCTCTATGAAAATAGGGTTAATAGTTAGAAAACCAATTATCATAATGATCAATTGCATGTTGTGAAAGTGGGCTACCCACTGTGTAGTATTTTGTCCTGAGAGAGATTCTACCATTTAGCCTGTTTGTATTAATGATGCAAAAGTGGATTAGTAATTAGGCTAAATAGTATGCTATGCTGTGAAGACAAGAAATTCACAATACAAATGCTTAACCCAGATAAGAAAGATAAGTTGTATTAAATGATTATAATTCATGCATAGGTTGACACTATGGTGAAACTAGTATCCTAAAGAATTTATTGATATGATCTTCCATCCACTTACTCTTTGCAGTTGTAATTCTTATTCTTAGTTTAATCACATAATCAACTCTTTTTTTGGTCCATCTGAGATATTTTGGTTACTAGTAGTCTCTAGGCATCCTAATTCTCTAAGTTTGACATTCAGGTATCTTTGAGTCCTTTACTTCTCTAACATGTATACTTTCTTTTAGAACGCACACTTAAATCATGTATAGTTCTAGGGGCCATAATTAATCCACTCTAAGCCAATTTTTTCTTCTGCTAAATTCCATTGCTACATATTTTGCAAGAATTTCATTACCGCATAATTTTGAAAATCAATTACCACATATTTTTGATGAATTAATAATGTTATTTTTTGGTTAAAATTGTTAAGTACCTTTGATCAATGGAACACCTTTTATTTTGTGTAGGTACTTGAATTCCATGCACACACAAAGAATGAACAAATTGATGAAATGCAAATGAAGGTCTTGACATTATAGTTGGGGACCTTGAATCTCATCAGAGCTCCAATTTATGAAGATTGCATGTATTTGGGACAACATATTAATATGGATGATCAACCATGACTGGTAGATTCCTATTTGTATTGGAGGGGTCCAATTTATTTTTCATCAGTTTCCATCACATGTGCACAATCAACATAGTTCTTAGGAAAACTGACATGAGCATGATCCAAATAAAGATGTTAGTCTGATAGACATCCTTGAAAAATTCACAATTAAGACATATTCATATTTCAAACAACGAGGGAGTAGCAAAACTTGGGAGCTCAAATCAAAGTTTAAGGACTTAGACATCACATATGGTCACATATCTATTAGACTTGAAGAAGACAAGACATCATATTTTGTCCAAGAACAAGGAGACAACACACTAGTACCAGCATGGCAAACATATGTTTTTCTACAATGAGAAGGGATGTTCCATTGAAGAAACCTAGATCCATCCATTCCAATAGTAGTTCCAATAAAAGAGTAGTTTATTTCCATCTACAATAAAAAGGCTTGTGTCATAAAAAAGGCTCCAGATTCATACATCCTACAATGCATGCAAATCTTTTAGTTGTAGATCCCATATACCAATAGGTTGTATTGAAGACTTGAGAAAATAAGGAAATCTAAGAATAATGTACAAGTGAGCACTTAAGACAATCTAGCAACTTTAAGGAGCGATAAAGGAATTCCACCCACACCATTTTTTGCAAGGGGATACATCTAAAGAGGATTACTCCCCCAATTCAAGATAAGACACCCCTGAAACAAGATCATGTGAAAGTTCTACTTCAAAGTGGAATAGTCACAATCCATAATGAGGCATCCATGTTTTATAAGACAAGATATATCCTTGTATCGTCAAGTCCCATTGTAATTGAGAATGAACTCAATTTAAGCTTAGGAGAGCAAAACCCCAAGAAATTATACAACTTTCCAAATAGGTCTCCCATTTTGCTTAATGCAACTAAAACCAATAATACTTCATCCATGAGCATCATAAAGTCAAAGAACAAGGATGAACAACTTAATGAATTCTTGAACAATTTCACAAACTCCACATCAACCTTGCATTGGTGGAACCCATTGAGAAAATTCCAGCATATGGGAAATTCTTGAAGTAAATCATCAAGAAGAAGTGACACATCAAATATTAAGACCATATCATTGTTGATGAACTTTTTAGTGCATTGATTCCAAGACAAATACCTACAGGATGTCACAGATATCCCATGTTCTATTGATAATGGAAAGTTCAAAGCATTATTCTGTGATTTCATGAAAACATCAACTTAACGCCTCGTTCTATCTTTAAAGACTTAGACTGAATAAGCCTATCAAGACTAGCATGACGTTAGAATTGGTAGATGATTCTATCATAGACCTTATGGGATTTTCAACAAAATGATGGTTAGAGTAGATAAATTTATATACATGTAGATTTTATTATTATGAACATTCAAGAAAAGAAGGGTTCAAAGTTGCTTTTAGGGAAGATCATTTTAAGTACGATCAGATGTTCTCCTTGCTATGGGTCACATATATCTAACGCTTAATGCTTTCATGAGTGAAGCATGGTCATTGTACTTTACAAATACTCCTCAAACATAGATAAGCTCATGGATGACACTTAATGCTTTAAAGAACATTCTACACCAAGTTTGTTTCTCTAATGAAGAAAATATGAACTTTCAATGGAGTAAACTTCACTTCTAAATTCATTATTCTTTCCTTTATACGGTACAAAAATTCCATTTTCTTTCTCCTCTCTGTGCTTCCAACATCAGGGACAATTTCATATACAATATTAGGGGAAGGAGGAATGGAAGAGTGCATCTATCCTTTAACCTTGAATCTTTACTTTGTATCATATATTTCTCAATAAAATTCTTTTGTCAAAATTCATTTTCTTTTCGTGAAAATTTGTTTTTGAAAGATCAACTTCTATCTAGTATAGAATTAGGAAACAAATGCAAAAATATTATAAGGATTAGTAGTTAATGGATAACATGGTATCAAAGTTGAATGTGAGGAACTAGGTCATTTTCATACATGTATCCACATCTATCTACTGTAGAAGTATATTTAGAAAAAAATGATCACATGAATAAATTGAAGTAATACCTTTTTTAGTATCCTTATCCTTTAAACTTGGTTTTGCTCAAAAGTACACTGCATGAGGAATTGAGCAGATAAGTCAATTTAGAGATATACATGGTGAACTAGTTCTACCCTTAATTTTAGCATGAAGATGGTGTTTGAGTCTGATATAACCAAGCATCAACATGACTTTTTATGTTTATTCAAGAATAGATTTTGCATAATACTGACACATGAGTTAACAGAATAGGGACATATCATGGTTAGGAAGAGCATGGCTCTTAGTCACTCAATCTCATCCACTTTTATTTCATTTTAGCACCACAGTAGACTTCATATGATATTCTAGTCATTTTCTTCATTTATCACATATCATCATGACAAGAAGCATGTAGTTTAGCCTCAAATCAAAAAATGAAAACATATTTCCTCATATAGATCATTCATATATGTTATCTTGCATAAACAAATTTATTATGATTCATTTTGCATTGCATTATAATAAGGGTGTAGGGTGTAATATATGTGTTTCACATATTCTCAAAAATTGAGATAATTAAAGTTGTATACACCCTTACTCCTTATACAAGTTGTAAAGAAATATGGACTACCCATCAATTTTTTATGGCTAACCAAGGGATAAATAAAAATGCAAAAGAAAGAAAAATAAAAAGAGAAAATCAAAAGGAGAATGGAGAAAAAGGAGGACGAAAAATAATTATCTATCTCTTATATACTGAATATGATTGTGGAATTATATACTAAATCACCTTTCATCTCTACTCATCATTAGGATGAGACGTTCATTGCATCCATCATTCTAACAAAACAACTGGCACTACGACACATTCAATTTCATTCCATTCATCAGCTAGGTCCATCATTTTATCCCATTGCATAAATGACTTGGATTATGCCATCAATTCCATCCATCAACTACTCTACATGGTATATCATCGATAAAGATTTATTACCGTACCTTTATCATTTTTAGGGAAGTTCATCCCTACTTGTTTGAAAACTCTAAATAGAGCAATGTAGATAGGGATATCTTGTGAATCACTCAACATTTTTTAGACTTTCCATGATATCTCTCTTCTTTGGTTTACTTATGTGTGAAGTGGTCTGATTTTCATTTTTTTGGTTTTTATAATTGGTTGTTTGTAGAATAGTGTTTGCTCTATGGTTGGAGAGGAGCGGTTTGGGTCCGTTGAGTTAAGGATGATTAGAATGATCTAATTCACATCTGCATCTCTCTTTTGACAGTTTCACCTAAATCTAAAGCAGTTCTTTCTCGACGGAGAGAAAGATTCAAGCTTAGGGGATTTTGATGCACATGTTTTTCTACCAAAATTGGGGCTAATTTACACATGGTTTCATTAGTATTTCTCTCATATTCATGTGGTTTATATACATTTTTCCTAAATTTCCTAAATGTAGCTCTTGTGCATCGAGTTCATCTACTTTTCATGTATTTTTCTAAAAACCAATGTATCTTATTGTTTGTCCAAGACATTTTTCTGTGTTGTAGCTTAAACCAAGAACAAACCAAAGAACGTCGATACCACTAAATCAAGTCAATGGCGACATGAGAAGGAGGGGAACTGAAAACATCAGAAGAAGAATCGAGATGGAAGAAGAAGCATCAAAAGAATTTGCATCCAAGTCAATGTCACTAAAATTACAAGCCCTAATTGAATTCAATTAATGATGTTAGTGGCATTGTAATTTTTCTAACAACCAAGTTTAAACAAGGCATATCTGATAATCTATTTGACAAGTGGTACCCTACCTCTTCCTTTATAATCCACTAACTCAAGTCAATGGGACTGACATGAGAAGGAGGGGAACTGAAAACATCATAAGAAGAATCGAGATGGAAGAAGAAGAAGTATCAAAAGAATTCAGATCCAAGTCAATGTCACTAAAATCACAAACCCTAATTGATTTCAATCAATGAAGTCAGTGGCATTGTAATTTTTCTAACAACGAAGTTTAAACAAGGCATATCTGATAATCTATTTGACAATTGGTACCTTACCTCTTCCTTTATAATCCCAAGGGAGACAATCATAAAAGGGCATATCATAGGTCATCCCATCGGCCGTCCTTGGAGGAACCAGAGCCCAAGGAGAAGTAGACAAAGAGAGGTGGAGAAAGACACATCTTGGGGAATATTTAGGCAGCCATAATGCTGTCAGAATATAACACTTTTCCTTTATATTTTTTTATAGGAGTTTTTCATGCCTTTCTCTTCTTCCTTCCCTTTCTTTGATTTCACGTTGAGCATGAGGGATTAAAACCACCATTCTTTAGGACCTGAGAGTAGGCTGATGTTGACTCAATGCATGTTTGTGTTTAATTTGACATTATTTGTCTTTTACTTTGGATTTGGATAATGGAAAAGCTTTATTTATTTACTTATACTTGATCACCATAAATATGCGTTAGAATGTTAACTGCTGCAAAAGTAGATTTTACAGTTAGAAAAGCCATTATCATCACAGTCAATATTGTGCTTCAAAAGTGGGCAAACCACTTTAATATATGTTGTTTAGAAAGAGATTCTATTGTTTAGCCTTTGTGTATAAACATTATGAAAGCATACTAGTAATTAGGCTAATTAGTGTACCACTTTGCAAAATCTGATAGTACAAGCTAAAACAACTTAATTTAAAGAAAATAAATAAGTTATATTAACTGAATGTAATGCATGTATAGGTTGACACATGGTGAGACATTTATCCTAAAGAATTCATTAATATATTCTTCCATCCACTTTACACTTTATAATTTTAACTATTACTCTTAGTTTAATCACTCAATCAACTCTTTTGTTTGGCCTATTTGATCTATTTTGGTTGCTAGTAATCTCTAGCCGTACCAATTCCTTCGGTTCAATATTTGGATATCTTTGAGTGTCGTCACTACTCTTACATGTACACTTATGTTTAAAACACACATGTAAGTCGTTTCAACAATATATTATATATATCCACTAATGTAAGCATATTTCCAAGCATAAAATAATCCTCACTTGATAAATAATGCCCAGTGAAGACTATGTATTCAATTTCAACAAGTATAACTAGAAAGAGAAGAGTGACATACCATTGTTAAATTAGTGCATGATGGATTACTTAAAGTAAAACAAGATTTGTATGATCAATTAGTATAGTGTAAATAAAATTGATATCTAGATCAAACCATGGTAAAAAAACAATCAGAAATAGTCAAACACAAAAGAATGAAAAGTCTGGAGCCAAATCTGACAAAGCGTCTGCCACATCAGGAATAGGGACAACTAGTTGATCTGTCAGCCTGGGTGGGAGAAAAACTAAAGCCCACAATTTGGGTGATTGGCTAGTTGCCCCCCCTCCTGGCGGCCACTTAATTAGTCAACGATGACTAGTCATTTGCCTCAACAAGTATGTATATATATAATGAAAAAAATGCACAATTTACAAAGTAGTAGGTGAGAATAAATATGATATCATCACTACATCTTGATCATGTTGGTAGATGGAAAATACATAGTAATGATGGGGTTTTCCATGAGCCTATTATAGATCACTCAGAGAAGAATGCAGTAATTTTTTTATTGTAATACAAAATATTGATGAGATGAACAGGTAGCTAAACATATGATGGCAACTAAAATAAGGGGGAGAGGTTCCATTTTATCAATTAGTTCTATCTCATCTCGAGTAATTTTTCAAAACTAGAAGGTAGATCAAATTTCTTTCCATCTAGTGGCCTCAAATTAAAAACCTAAAGATTGAGTGGGGCATAATGTATTCTTCCAAATAATATGATATGAAATTGGTTGTAAGATAATATTTTGTTGGTTTGTGGGAAGATGTCAATAATATCTTATTTTGATATCAAAGTAGTATTTGGGGCTTATACAAGATTTTGTACCGTATAGTAATCACTTGGTATAATCTACAATTTTGATAGTGTTTCGCCAGACAACATGCATTGAAAATATCAAATGGCTATATTGGTACTTTGATAAAGAAATGTAGGTAGCCCTTGATGGTATGTGTGCTTGGATTGTATCAATGCACAAAATTTGGTATAATTTTGATGTGCATCAAGTATCAAAAAATTATTGCACCAAAGTCAATATGTTTGTGACATTTTAACTTGAATTAGATTTTGAATGAGATAGGTTGTGTCAATATCAAGTACAACAACATGAATCAAGTTATAAAATAGAGCTTGTCGAAAATGGATCTGTCATGATTGTGATGTGTATCTCTTATGAAAATTTATTTATCAATTTCAAATTTTTACATTGTTTCGACAAATTTTTGGTATTATAAGAAGATTGTATTTCTAAAAAAATTGATGTTGTTTGACACATAAGATTTTGAACATAATGTGTTATTGCCAAAATTTTGGCATTGTGGCATTTATCAAGTTTCCAAAAAGACCGTACAAATGTCAAAATTTTACTTCTGTCGATATTTATCTTGTATTGAGAAAATTGTACTAAACTAAAAGTTATGGCACTATGAAATATATTGGGTTTTGAAATAAGATTGTATTGAATCAGAAACTAGAATTTAGACACAACTTGGGTTTTGAATGAGGTTTGCATTGAGACAAAATTTTGGCATCATTTAAGCATGACTTTACATTTTAATAATTTTTTGGTGATGCAAAAATTTGGTAGCATTTAGTCACAACGTAGATTTTTAAAAGAATATTTGATTGAGATGAATTTTTGTAGAATTTTAGTGAAACTCGAGCTTTGAGAATACAATTTTTATCGAATCCGTCAATAAACATGAATGGTGAAGTCGTATAGTTGAAAAATGTTCTCCTTATCTTCTATTTGTGACATTTATCAGGCAAACTTCCTATTTTCCACATGATCCAATACTAATTTGAATATTTATACCTTAGTACTTGCATAGGTGAAACATGTTCTCCTTATCTTCTCTGTGGGGACTATTTACTTAGACCTACACTAGTATCCAAATTCATCAGGATTAGGGTACTTTCCTCATTATACCCTCTGTTCACAATAGTCACAATCTGTATCACATACGAGGGAGTAAACATGTTGAAGATAAGAATAGGCTACTCTCACAAGTAACTATCCATCTTGATGGTCGAGGAGGAGTGGTTCAGGTGGTTCGGCACAGTGTCCCCTCATGAAGGGACCCGGGTTTGAAACCCAGCGGCCGCCTCTGAAATGGTACTCGTCATGTAGGCAGGTCAACTGTGTGCTTTAACTGGTTCCCGGGTGTGTGGGGTGCTCGGGGCCTGAGAGTTTTACATTGTCTGGCGGGGTCACAAAAGTGGCACTTCTACGGGGGCGGTTCTCTCGATAATAAAAAAAATATCCATCTTGATGCTCAAACATTTTATGGATGTCAATCTTAATGCTCATACATTTTATGGATTAGGCAACATGAGTGCTAATATTTTCTAATAAGCATCATACGAAGGAATGGTAGTATTGTGAAAATTGTTGTTGTTTTCACTATATCCGTTGAAGACATGTATTGAAGAGGACATTAATTGAAAAGAAGGAAAACCACATTTGTGATTATAAAATAAATGATTTTATCTATACAAGTATGTGAATTCTAATTTACCACTTTATTTGTTTATTTTTATTGAATAACACATTATGGTACATAAAAATATTAAGAATTAAAATGTCATATGTTAGACAACTATTGTTTGTGCTTGAATCCAAAAAGAAATGCCCAAAAAATAGAAAACTTGAGGTCCTGAGAAAAATGATTCTTATGATTAAATGGATTTAACCACCAAAAAATCATGGTTCTTAATATTAATACAACTAATAGTTGATAGAATTAACAAGTAAATAGACACACTTTTCATGTTATATTGAAAAAAGTTCTAACGAAAAAATGGGCAAGGGATTGATGGACACCTATTCCATCTAACATTTATCTAAATCATATTCCAAGGAGATGAGCCACAAAGATCGACGGGGACTAGAGAATGGGACACACATCCATTTGGTTTCCACATTTGGCAAGTTAATTTTAGTCAAATATGTGAACATTCTCCTCATATGATCATAAATGTATGCAGTCAAGAGAGCATGGGTACTTGAGAGATGGGTGATCAACATGTAATCAATTAAATCACAATAAAAATCTCAAAGCCCGTATGTAGTGCATGTATGCAAGCTAATGAAGCCATCATGGATGCACAACCATCAGGCACTGGGAAGGCTAATAAAACAAGAAAGATATCTTGTTGGCTCTCCCTATAGTGACTACACAATAGTGATATCCGGATAGAGTTGCCAATATGTTTCATCACTTTAAAATGTGAGAGGTCTCATTGTGTATCAAATAATGTGGAAAATACTACTAAGAATGTATCCACCACCACATTTATGTAAGAATATATAAACACTCACTATAAATTTTAAAATAATAGCATAAGGAAATTCCATGACATAAATTCTAGATAAGCAATGTATTACACACGGAAAAGGCATAAGAAACCCAATACACTCCTTAAGTTGATATTTACAACCCAAGATATAATACATCAAAGTTTCAATTATAAAAAAGTATATGCACAAGAAACATGGAGAAAAATTTGACAACGATAACCATATGAACAAATATAAAGCTAGAACAAGAAGAGAACCATGGTGATCATTATTATATACTTTCACTACTTCAAATTGTTAAAAAGGAGGAAAGACTAGAGATCTACATTTTTGATGTTGTGATTTAACGTGTTTAAATGGTGGGAGATCAAGGGAGAATGTTGTTCGGGTGTTTCTCCAAGATAAAATAGAGTAGAGTCCCCAAGATTTGTACCTTACACCAGGAGAATAGTGCATGACCGTAACCTTAGGGACAAAGGTTATATCCTTAGGAGATTTTCTTAGTGTTAGGGGCTTGTTTTGGGGTTGATGGAGATCCAAGCCTCACTAAAATCCCTAGCACATATACATGGTAGATGATTGTCATCTTGTAGTGCCATTGTAACATAGTAAAAATTTATATCCTAAATCTAGAAGTCCTAATTATATAGGTCATATGCCAATATCTGTAGTTCTTTGGATATAATCAAACCAGGTATACAATATACCCTAATACACCTCCTTGTACCCTAGTGAGCCTATATTGAATACATAATGTGTAACTTAGATATAAACCCTAACTATGGTTACCAATAGTTGTGACCTTGATTTGGATCAATAAACCTTCAAGCGATGGTAATCTTGGATCGACTATACCTAACTCTACACTTTGAAAATATTGATTACATGTCTGTGGTGAATCATAGAGGTTTAGGCCCATGTCTACATTGGAGTCATCCAACCCTAACACGTACATGCTTGTACATGATACAATAGTGATCATAGATAGTTAAAATTCCATAATAGAGCCTAATATACAGTTGGCTTGATAACTAACTTGACTTAATATATAATATGAGATCATTAAATATGTGATACAAACCTAACTTAAATGGGATTAGTAAATGTTGGATGTGAATATACATACAAATTGTTTAATGTGAGTTAAACATACTTCAAATACAAGAAATAGTAATAATCGAATGCTTTATGTAAGTTGGGATAATTATTATGCCATACCTAGGTTCATATTGATGTTAGTTAAACTAATGACTTAGTCAAGAAAAATAATATCTTTTCTACAAGATAATAGAAAATAACTCAATTCATAACCAGATAATGTAATTATAATATATTGAAGTTAGATGGGGACTATAGTTAACTATGAATGGATAATGGTTTGAAACTCTAATATAGTAGATGACCTAAGATATTATCTAAAACTATTAAACTAAGGTCAAAATTGGTTTCTACTTGGTTGGTTTAGCTAGGATACAAAATTTCAATCTAATTCAACATAGGTAGTTATTCTAAAATATAAAAAGATATTAAATTATTTTTAAAAACTGATTGATTTATACTTTAGTTTTACTTAGCTTTTTCATGACTTTACCTAAGTCTTCGTTAATTTATCCCTAATTTTAATGTAAAATAGTCTACTCTCCTCTAGGTGAGATCGTGTGGGTTACTCGTACTGTTGACCCACATTTGAAGTCTAGGAGCTTGTCTCTTACCTCCGATTGGAGACCCATCGATGGTTGTAGCCTTTCTAATAGGATATCTCCCTCTCCTAGTAAAAACTCACCACTATTTGCATTTGTAGCTCTATGTATATCATGATCTTAATTGTGCATATGCATTAGAAGTAATCATTGGTCATGTGTCACATTAACATAGATTGTATATCAAAAATTAACACAACTCATTGTAGGCAACTTCATCGTAAGTAGGAAGGTAATGGATGACTCATCATAGAAATAGTAAAGGTCTCAAACTCAAATCCTGATCCATTGATCCAGAAACCAATTTTATCATTATCAAGAATTGGTTAACCAACAACATGTAACTAGTCACAAATGAGCTATACTTTTTTGATATACTTATTAAAACTTACTTTTTCTTTCTCAACTAAACAACATTTATTTATTAACTTAAACCTCTTGAAATGATCACATTTTTAGAAATTCTTAGAATCACTAACTAGATTTATAAGAGATTTTGAGATTGATAATAACATCCCACAATTATTTATTCAATGATGCCATGATTAATCCATTGACAATGTACCCCTTCACATCTATTCAATCACATTCACACAAATGACTCAGTCAAATTGCTCTCAATCATATGCCAAACATGAGCTTCGTGTGGTGATATTTGGTCATGTTGAGGGAGATACAATAGACAACATTAATACTGGCTAGATATGTACACCTCACCACATGATTTGTAATTAAAGAAGGTGTGGATGTGGTAGTTGCTCAAGATGATACAATAAAAAACATGATTGAGTTAAATTTTGAATATAAAATTTGAAAACAAATTCTATAAATAGTAGAAATAAGAAAAAGAAAGGAAAAGGGAGGGCAGTGTTTAGAAATAATGAAAGTGACAAGATAGAGGCACAACTATCTTAAAGTTGAGTTCATGAAGGATTTAGATGTTGTGTATATACACAAGATATATGGGGTGTGGTTATAACATGAGTCCAGCTATACAATATGGACAGTATGATCTTTAGATGATGTGTTTGTCCTAAGATGCTTCTTACCCATCCAATAACAAAGACACAATTGATGTGGTTCAATGGACATGTGGTCTACACAAATTAAGAGGTTCCACCAATCCTATAAAAAATAATGAACATTTCATTTTGAGTGGCAACCCATTGTTTCATGTGGTAGATCCAAGAAGAAGAACTCATAGGATTCAATCCTCCCCTTCTCAACAATAGTGAATGATAGTAGGTATATGCCATCCTCAACATTTATATCACAAACAATAAGAAGTTTGTCCCTATATTTACCATGTTCCATCAACACTAAGCTGTCGATGATAATGTACTTAACCTACAATAGCTAGATTGAAATACCAAAATTCTTGAGAAAATATATGGACACCTTGTCTTTTACGTGGAATAGTAACTACAACTATGACTACGTGAAGTCTTTGGAAGTAACTGATAGGTAGAGCAAGGATCAAAGATTATATTACCATGAATGTTCCTAATTACCAAAAAGATTGTATATGGATATTCTCCTTGCTAATTACACCTTTCTACATGACATGTTTGGATTTCGTTCACCGTATTTGTTCAAAGTTTCCTTATGATCATATCCAACTATGCAAGTATAAGTGGCATGATCATTCAATTAATAAGATGTTATGCATTAGTAAAGGTTCATATTACAAAGAGTAGTTGACAAGTGTGCTCATATGCATAATTAGTGATCTTCTTTATGCCACCTACACATTTGCTAATTTAAGCATGCAAACTTTATGGGTATTGGTGATCCCATAGCAAAATATGGCAACAAATTTTACATTGGAGAATTATTTATAGTAACAAACACTTTTGTGTATGGACCACATATGATGTTAATGAAGAGAGATTTATAATGAACTAATGTTACTTCATGATGTTCATCACTAGATCCAAACTAATAAAGTTCACTAGGGTGACAAAATTCATCCACCATGTCATTATCTTGAATAGTGCATAGTTTCCAATGATGTTTTAGTTAATCCAGTCATTTGAAAATAGGCCAAGAATGGAAGTCAAAGAAGTAAACACTATTATTAACAAAAAACAATGTCAGTTAGGATAATTCGTTATTTTCTCATCATCTTTCAATAATGCAATCTTCTTCATTGTCAATAGTTTTAGTTTCTTTACATGGATGTTGAGATGAATAAGGTTTTTCATTTATAATTAGACTTAATCATTTGTTGTGGTCTAAAATTGATTCAACGTACTCATGTAACCGCAATCATTGATGAACAAAACTAATTATGAGACTTACCCTCTACTTGAATCACACTACCATCATGCAAGGATAGATTCTAAAGACATACATCAATATGATTATTAGATATAGAGTAAATATGGTTTTCAAGACATCATCATTGTCAAATAGGAGTCCATTTAGTTTTATCTAGGAAAGGAATAAGATACATTGGTGGACTACAATCTTAGGTATATTTCTCCTATTTTTGTATGTAAGATTTGAATTCGCACATAATGTTTGGTAGTAATGTATCATAGGCCTAAAATATTAATGAGAGTGAGAACAAAATGAAAAATAATTAACCGTCAAGGTGTTGTAAATATGAACCAAATACTATGTTCTAATTATTTTAATTCAAATATATAACAAATTTGATGTATAAACATCAAAATTTCAATTATAACTTCAATAGACATTTAAAATTTTAAGATCATTCGTGTCATGAAGGTAATCATACACTAACACAATTAACACTCAATAACTTACCAGTATCATCACGTCCACTAAAGCAACTGACACTTAAATTTAAACTACAACTAAAAAAAAAGGATTTTTTCACTGCCTTAGGTAGAGCCTGCATCCTTTTTCTAGCCATAGCCCGGATAACTGGTGGGTGATAAATCCAACGCTCCACAGCGTGGCTCGAACCCGGCTCCCCCCGGAGGGGGACACTGTGCCTTACCAGCTGAGCTAACGCTGACCGGATAATTTAAACTACAACTAGATGCTTAGATCATGTGATGTAATTATAAATCCATTCATATGTTCTAGTTAACAATAAATTTAATGTTTTGTATTTTCAAACAAAACTTATCATTAATTGAATAAGATGCTACATGTTCAATGGTAATTGTAGATATGTTCAAAAATATTCAGTAATTAAATAATGTCCTTGAATATAACATTAACCCGATTGTTAGACTGAAATAACCAACCCGAACATAGCCTAGTAAGGACGAAGTAGATGGAGTAACAACACAACTAGAACTCTAAAAGATGTGAATACAATCTTATAAAGAAAATCTTGCTCCAAATATGTAGATAGAAGCGTACAACTTCATAAACTAGAGGTAGTGGAGGGAACAACAACAAAGAGGTGAAGAGAATAATCTAACTGGGATAGGGGACTGAATTAGAACTTTTTACAAGAAACATGTCTCAGTGGAGTGATGTTGGGAGCATTGTACATGTGGCTAGAATGTGACCCATTATCCCTAGAAATTCTGTCTTAGTTTATATGATTTGTATGTGTATTAGCTATACATTTTATATCACAAAATCAATATACCGTGTTTCAATGTTTAATGATAAATATGTAACATCACTTTTTTTAGAATAATGTGTCCCCATCTAGATCAAATTACTTCTTTTGGAAACAATGTGTCCAACGGGTGACGCGTTGCTTCTTTATTGTTGTACAAACATTGTCTGCACAAGAAGTAATGCTCCCTAGTTTGAAACACAATACTAAAAAAAAATTACAATGACACCATGCCCATATTGTTTGTACTATGTTTGTTAAATTTCTTAACAATCTAGTTATCGGAAAAAGTGTATATTTATATTAATATCTAACTACAGAATAAAAATAATATATATTATATTTCTATAAATAAAATATCAATAAGACACACATACATATATACATATAATCAATACGAAAAAAATATAAGTTGTTTAAATGAAAATCATAAATATAATGTTGAAAATAATATTGCTAAATGTGACATTACACATAAAAATAATATGCAAGGATCATCATAATAAATATATAAATGATACTATATATTGTCATATATTAATTTTAGATAGCCTTCAGATTGCCAATTGTCACTTTTGTAAACATAATAATGTCATCAACAAAGTTGATGTAAGTTACACTAGGGCCTACTCTTACCACTTTTATTGGATGTCATTTACCCTCATTATCGATTAGATGATTGAGACGCTTCATGAGCCATAGAAATAACTATGACGAAAGCTTCCTCTAATACAAGCCTCTACTTGTTTTAAAAAATGAAGTTCTTTACTATTTGAAATTATATGTCTCACCTTCTGTGATCGAGTTCATAGTATACTTGGTGAGATAATCAGGTCAATTAAATTTGCTCATCGTGTTGCGGATAAATGACTCTTTATACTATCATTGGATTTGAAAGGTCGATCTCTATCATCATAAAAGTTTGATTTCCTTTAATCTGATATTATGCATTACTTCTCAAGTGAGTATAATGTTATCTGAATTTTTTTGCCCCTACACAAAACCACCTTAAAATGACGCAATCCATGTTTTACTATGTTTTTCTTCACGCTTTCATTCATGATTTTTTTACATAATAGCTTGCATTATATTGAATCAATACATATAAAATGTAAACCATTTAAATGAAAACAATAAATAAATATATTATTAAAAATAAATAATGTAATACTCAATACCACATAATAAATGATATACAAGGATCATAACGATAAATAAATGAAATGACACTATACCATATATAATAATTTTATTATATATTGAAACGAATGATAGTAAATATAACATTTTCGTTAATATATGATCAAATTACTATATATGATATTATGTTATTTCATTACTTGTTATCATTATCTTTTTATACATATATGTACTATCATGTATTTTATTTCTTTCTATATAAATATATTGTTTTTATTTTAAATAATTATATATGTATCATATAATTTCATTATACTATTTATTTATTAGATATAAATATTATGTGCATTTTGTTGTGTGTTGTATTACTTATTGTTAATATTATGTATGTTATTGTAAATTTTAAGTAATCTTATTTAATATGAGTTGATCTAGTTTATGTATTATGTTTACATTTTTAGTAATGTATTTTTAGATGTTATTGTCTACATTTATCAATACTTTGTTTTATTAAAATATTATATATTATTGTAATATTTCAAAAGTTTAGGTACTATTTATTTTTACGATTACTATAGTTGTTAAGAGACTCACGAAATATAATATAAAAAATATTAAAGTGGTATCATTGTTAAAAAAAATTAGAACACAGCGTCCCAAATAGGATGCACTGCTCTTAGTATTGGTGATTGGCGACTCGAAGGCAATGCTGTAATGTGCCAGATTGGGATGCGTCCCCGGAAAAAGTGTCATTCCGGTCATTATTCTAGTAAATATGACATATTTATAACTAAAATATATAAAAAATATAATTTCTTAATTCCTCCAAGTTATCACTATAAAACCATAGCAAGCGAACCTGCCTTCAAATCTGCTGTATTAAGTTTGCTGTTCCAACCATATCCCACAAAATCTTGTCATTTGAAACCAGCGAATCACTACTACATGCCCTCCCGTGAGCATGCACTGAAGTAGGCTAGCTGGTCCAGGGGCGCATGCACGTACCCTCAGGGTAGTCGATGCCAACATCTCGATCTGCGGTTTACTTGCTACCTATTCAGACAGGACGACTGCTAGGCTAATGGGTTTGATCGCTAGATGAGAGGCAGGGAGGGAGAAGGGGACCGACATTGGTGGAGGCCCTAGTGCACCAATCAAGGATCGCGGCTCCCTATATGAAAGTGAACAAAACTGTGGGCATAGGCCAGGTGAATGCTCCAGCAACAATGGAGCGATCTACCACGCATCTTCTGCTTTTAGCATCGGTACTGCTAGGACTATCGCTGCACTTCCGTTCGGTCGAGTCGCGGCCGCTGTCGACTAAAGGCCGATGGATCCTGGACGCCGCGACAGGGCAGCGAGTGAAGCTGCGGTGCGCCAACTGGCCGGGCCACATGGAGGCTATGATCCCGGAAGGGCTGAACCACAAGCCCGTGAACGATATCGCGGGCAAGCTTGTGTCTTTAGGTTTCAACTGTGTGCGGCTGACATGGTCCGTCCACATGGTGATGAAGCCCGAGTACAGGAACCTCACGGTGAAGGACTCGTTCATGGCGCTCAACCTTACAAAAACCGCCGACGACGTGCGGCGGCTCAACCCGCAGGTAATCGACAAGCCTGTAATCGAAGCCTTCGACGAGACAGTCCGCGTGCTGGGTGAAGCCGGAGTGATGGTGATCCTCGACAACCACGTGAGCAAGCCCCAGTGGTGCTGCGGCGAGGACGGGAACGCGTTCTTCGGCGACGCGGACTTCAACACGGACGAGTGGGTGGAGGCGCTCCGGACGATGGCGACGCGGTTCAAGAACGCCAAACCCGTCATCGGGATGAGCATGCGGAACGAGTTGAGAGGGCCGAAGATGAGCTGGACGGCCTGGTACAAGCACATGGCCAGGGGTGCCATGACGATCCACGCCGCCAACCCGGACGTGCTGATCATCGTCTCGGGACTCAGCTACGACAGTGATCTCACCGCGCTGCGTAACAGGGCGCCGTTCCCCGTCCAGAACGACAAGATTGTGTTCGAAGCTCACTGGTACGCGTTCACCGGCGGCAGGCCCAAAGCCGAGGAGTACGTGACGAAGAACCCTAACTGGCATTGTCCCAAAGAGATCGTGGATTTTGACCAGAGGATTGGGTTCGTGATGAACCAGCCTGGAGGGAAGGAGGCGGTGCTGTTCATGAGCGAGTTCGGGTATGACCAGACCGGAAGGGACGAGAAAGGGAAATCGTTCCTGACTTGCTTCTTTGCGTTCGCTGCCGAGACGGACATTGACTGGGCCATTTGGGGCCTGCCGGGTAGCTACTACTGGAAGGGCAGACCTGATTTCAGAGAAACATTCGGGGTACTCGACTGGGGCTGGGATAAACTCAACGACCCGGACTTCCCTGTGAGATTCAGGCTACTACAAGAATTGCTCTACGGTATGTTACCGGATTTAGTGTGTACGTGTTTTTTTTCTTCACATTGTAATGTTAGTTATGGTATAAACAAGCTTATTATATGTTCAAGACTCACACCCACCCATTACCTCGTATATGACGTACTCACCCGCTTGTCATACTAATTTTGAATAGCACAACGCTTATACTTCGTATGGATATACATACCAATCATAAAACATGTTCCAGAGCTTATTTAGCAAACAAAGCATATTTCGGATCAACTCACACTATAAATAGCATATTGTTCACCACAAACCGGATGCATATGGTATATTTCAAATCAATATTTAAATGGTGACTTTAGTATAAGTATGCAAATGTGTTTAACTCTCTCATTATGATGTCAATGTGGCAAGAAATTTAGGTATAACGAGTTGTACTTTTTTTTTTCTTGCTTTCTATTTTCACCCTTTTTCTTCTTCAACACTTTTGGCATTAAGACTTTGAAAACAAAATATTTGAAGCGACTCATTTTGAAAAACTTAATACACATAACAATATCATCATATTTATTAAGCATTTATCCAAACAATACTTATAAGGGCCATTTTATGAAGATTTTATTCATATAATCCTTTTTACTTTCTAAACAACATAAAAATACTCTCAGTTTCCTCATATTTCAACCAACTCCCATCTCTTCACGTTTCATCACAACAAGAGGCAAAAAGCATAGAAGATATTTTTATATACTTTCATCTCTGAGTTAATTCTTAAATTGTAATACATTTATGTTCTCAACAAAAATATCTACCGACAATAGATCAGAAATAATCTCTTATCTTACAGTTATAAGGAGATGCATGTTTTTTTTTTTAAATTTAGATTGAGTTTCAAGTTATCAATTTTATAGATAGATATTTGTTCATGTTGAAAAAATTTACAGAGCTATGCTAACTACTCTAACTATTTAATAAAATGTCTGACTAAGCTTTCATGAAGATAAAGTTTGAACAACTTATGTCAATGTATGAATACAAAGACAACTAGATAATCTCAATTCATGCCCAACTTCAAACCCAATGGATATTATAGTGTATATTGAATTTAAATAGCTCAGATGCTATATGAATCTAGACAAACACGATTATATTTGAAATTAATTTCAAATAATTTTCTGATACAAAATAAAATGTATGTCTAAGCTTAAACAAAACATGTAAATCTAAATATACTGGAATGTGAAAACTACTTTATTGAAACTTGCTTGAAGACATTCTTATTTTTTAATATTTTAAAATACATATGTATAGATAATTAAACTGGAATATACTCGAGTGTACTAGAGATGTTATACACCTCAATCGTTTTCCATCATGAAACAATTATTTTGGCAATTTAAACTATTGATCTTATTAAATATCTTAAGAACAAAGTACATGATAAATTTGAGCTCATTTGGACACTCAAATGTCACGCATCTAAATGATGCAAAAATGATGCATTTCAAATTAGTTATGTGTATCGATTTTATTGTCCTTAGACAAGTGACTTACACTCATCCAAATGGACTCAAATATTTATGTACTCTATTATTATAGTAAAAATGAAGATCGGTGAATTAGATTTTGTAAATATATAGTCTAGATAGACAAACACCATTACAATATATTGTGTGATTTGTACACTCAAGTGTATTCTAGCCTAGCTCTCTCTCTCTCTCTCTCTCTCTCTCTATATATATATATATATATATATATATATATATATATATATGTATGTATATATAGATATATATATATATATATATATATGTATATATAGATAGATATATATATATGTACGAATGTATATATATATATATAGAGAGAGAGAGAAAGTCATGCTAGAATACACTTGAGTGTATTTAGAGAAGAATACACTCGAGTGTATTTAGAGCAGAATACACTCAAGTAGTTTTTCATGATGTAATGTTTTTTTCAAAAATCTAATTCGTTGATCTTCTTAAACATCTTGTCAATAGCTCATGCGCAAAATTTGAGCACATTGAGACATTTATAGGTCATGTTATAAAGACCGCAAAAATTATGCATTTCAAATTAGTTTCGTGCATCGATTTTGTTGCCCTTGGATGAGTGACTTACACTTATCCAAATGGGCTCAAAATTTGTATGTTGCCTAGTTATAGTGTGACGGTGAAGATCAATGGTTTACATTTTGCAAAAAAATAGTCTTGATATTCAAACACACTTTAGTGTATTCGTGTGATATGTATACTTGAGTGTATTAATTCTAGCCTGACAATATATATATATATATATATATATATAGACACACAGAGAGAGAGAGAGAGCATGCAACATCTATTTTGAAAATCTAAACCATTGATCTCCTTAGATATCTTATGAACATATTAGACATAAAATTTGAAGTCATTTGGACACTTATAGGTCGTGCATCTAAATGATACAAAAATTATACACTTCAAATTAATTTTTTGCATCAATGTTGTAGGAAATAAAAGAGTCTTGAATGGGTTGAAAATATTCATATAGCATGTATTTTTTATAATAATGAATATCATGGTTTAGATTTGCCAAGAAAATAGTCAATATATGTGAATATCCCTTGAGTGTATGGTGTGATTTGTACTCCCGAGAGTACTCAAGACGGACTATATATATATATATATATATATATATATATATAGAGAGAGAGAGAGAGAGAGAGAGTCAGGCTAGAATACACTCGAGTGTATCCGGAGCGGAATACACTCAAGTAGTTTTTCATGATGCAATATTTTTTTTTAAAATCTAATCCGTTGATCTTCTTAAACATCTTGTGAACAACTCATACACAAGATTTGAGCACATTTGGATATGTATAGCTAATGTTATGAAGACCGCAAAAATTATGCATTTCAAATTAGTTTCGTGCGTCGATTTTGTTGCCCTTGGATGAGTGACTTACACTCATCCAAATGGGCTCAAAATTTGTATGTAGCCTAGTTATAGTATGACGGTGAAGATCAATGGTTTACATTTTGCAAAAAATAGGCTTGATATGCAAACACACTTGAGTGTATTCGTGCGATCCGTACACTCGAGTGTATTCTAGCCTGACTCTATATATATATATATATATATATATATATATATATATATATATGTATATTTATGTATACATATATGTATATATATACATATATATACATATATATATGTATATATATGGGGATTTATTCGCTGCCCATGCGAGTAGCCTAATTTTTCGCTACCAGCACATCCAAAAGTGTAACTATATGGTACACAAAAGTAACTCTAAGATCAAAAGAGTAATTGTATTGATAAAAAAAGTAACAATATGACTAAAAAAGTAACTGCACAGAAATATACAGTCAGTAAATATATGGACGTATTTTTTTATTTTAGTGAGGTAAATGATATTATTTTTGGGGAGCTAGATAAAATGCTCCTCTACAATTGCAAATTTTTTTAAAAAAAAGTGACTGTGCGAGTAGCTACCCGCGCCGGTATTAAAGATGAGCATATATATATATATATATATATATATATATATATATATATATATATATATATATATATATATATATATATATATATAGAGAGAGAGAGAGAGAGAGCTCATCTTTCATACCCCCGCGGATAGCTACTCGCACACCCTTACTGTCACTTTTTTTTTAATTCGCAATTATAGAGGAGCATTTAATCTAGATCCCTAAAAAATTTCATCCAAAAATAATATCATTTGCCCCACCAAAATCAAAAAATACGTCTAAATATTTACTAACTGTATATTTTCTGCGTAGTTACTTTTTTAGTCATATTGTTACTTTTTTATCAATATAGTTACCCTTTTGATATTAGAGTTACTTTTGTGTACCATATAGTTACACTTTTGGATGTGCAGGTAGCGAAAAATCAGGCTACCCGCGCGGGCATCGAATAAATCCCCTATATATATATATATATATATATATATATATATATATATATATATATATATATATATATATATATATATATATATGTGTGTGTGTGTGTGTGTGTGTGTGTGTGTGTGTGCATTTTTCAAATTCTATATTCTCTTGTCCTACATTGAAATATCTAATCTGAATTTATTAGCAAAGGCTGTAGGGGGATTTACCCATATGGTGGATCACTACTTTGATTTCCTACTCACATCTGACCATGGGGTAAGGCACACTGATTCAGTTGAAATTTTGCTAATTTGACCCCTCCACAAGTTGCATCGGGCATGTCTAGGGTAGGAAAAAAGGTATCTACATCATATAAAATTTAGGAATAAATAGTTCTGAAATCATCAAACATAAATATGAATATCTAGAATATTCATTTATTTTAAAGTCCAGATGTTAATATGAATGAAATCATTATATAAGGAAAAGCTCAAACCCTAAAATAAATGTGAATGCAAAACTGATATGTCCAACGACTTAGTCTGGATTAAAATTAATTATGAACAAGTAACCAATATGGAACTTATATGAATATAAAATTAATATCTAGTTAATGAATCAATACATTTGTACATCCAACACTCCTAAATATCTGTAACATAAAAGATTAATTACTAGTACTATAACTAATAAGGAAGACATGCATTTAGAATTATGTAAATAACATTACAATTAAAATTTGCAAAATGATATAGAAGCATATTGGAAAAACAATCCCTCTTTTTACCCATCACCTTAGGGTTTTTTGGAATTTAGGAAAGAGTAGAACATTTTTTATGACATGCACAAAACTAAAGGATCTTGTTGGAATAACATGTTTCTCTCGTCTAATGTCATTGATCTGCTCTACGAAAAATGTTAATGTAGTGGCATGATCGATTCTTAAAACGTGGTGGGCATTGTTCTAAACTCGTTAGTCCCTTGAACTTTCTATGATTGATATAACTACACCCAATTTCTTGGTACAATGCCCATATCACATTAGAAAATACACATTCTTCAGCAATGCCACCACGTAGTGATATTTTGCTATATACTTTTACAGTGTTGTTCAGAAATCATTTGTATTCAAATTGTGCGGTTGATTATCTCCTTCAGGATTTTTTTTCTCATTAAGATTACCTAGTCATTAGAAAAAGGGTTGGGACAATAACGTTGCACATTTATTTAATGGCATCATACATATGCAATCTCTCTCTCCACTAAATTGTTCTTGAGTAGAGAAAAGGACGGTCGGTCGGTCCCCATCTCAGTTACCGAAAGGCGTCTTCATTGATTGAAATGGTAATCTTTGATGACCTTATATCCTATTTGCTATAGTTCTACGAGATTATACCAATGTCATTTTTCAAGTTTCCTCCATATGCTCCAGTTTAATGGCTTATTTTTTGATAGGGTGTGCTCCAGTTTAAGGGCCTAGGGTGTAATCAAACGACAAAGTGTGTGTTTGATGTATATTTTTACATTGCAAACTCACACAATTGTTCCCTACTACACCCAACCAAACTAACCCTAAGTCAACAACAAACATTAAATATTGTCTCGGTCTACCCATAATATATTTTCAGTAACATTTCTTCTACTTGCTCTTCACTCTTCGACTTGCAATATGGAGGTTACATATGTTTCAAGTTTTCAAGCTTGACAGATAAGGTTATTGACCAGAATTTCACCAGTTACTTATTTGCTCCAATCATATCTTCTAGTATGCAGAGTGTTTATCTTTATTGCTCAGACATCGACTTTTGAACCTCGACTTTTCTTCTGTTTCCAACGGTCATGCTTCAATGGTATTCGAAGAAGAAATATGCTTGGTGGATACCATTTTAGAACTCAAAATGGAACCCCAATCATTCTCTATTACAAGTTTGAGTATATAACAAAAAAATATGTATTTTATTTGAAATACCCTCAAACTTGTGGTGGAGAATGAGTAGGGTTTAGCTTTGAGTTCCAAAATGGGTCTAGATAGCAGATCCCATTGAAGAAAGGTGGCTGACATGTGATTCAATCAATATAAAAATATAGCTACATAATAAGTGATAACTTTCCATATGCAAGGGTTATAACATCATTAGTCACTTCAGTCATATATATATATATATATATATAAATATATATATATATATATATATATATATATATATATAATGTTATGTGTTTGTGTGAAAGCTATTTTTTCTCTAGCCATTTTTGTGTATCGATCAGTAATTTAGTTATTCTGACCCCTTGATCATCATGCACAGATCCAAGTTCAAAGATACCGACATACCAGATCATCTTCCACCCGAAGAGCGGAAAATGTTTGTGGGCTGATGAGAAGTCTGGCAACGTTGAGCTTCGTGATTGCATCAACCGCTCCCGATGGAGCTATGACGGCAAAACGACTGCTAGCCCCGCAAAGCTACTGTCTAACACTACTTCCTCCTCATCGATGTGCCTCACCATGCAAGGTGTCGGCCTGCCGGTACAGGTAACCAAAAACTGCAGCCAGAGCAGGTGGAAGTCAGAGTCCCAGGGACTGCAAATGGCTACCAATGACGGTAAGGGCCAAACATTGTGCTTGGACTGGAGCAACAACAACACCGCCATCATCATCACCAAGCCATGTTTGTGCCTTGTGGGTGAGACGTGTGACCAAGGAAACCCACAAGTGCAATGGTTCAAGGTCGTCAACTCCAACATTGGGCCAGCAGATTCAGAGATGTCCACTGGTTCTACAAGCAAAAACCTAAAGATTGAGTTTTAGTCTTTTGGAGCACTAATGCGTAAGGAATATTGTGTGACCGGTCACGTTGAAGCATTTATAGAGCATATGTTCATTTTTGGATGTATTGGTTCATATATTTTGAGACTAAAAATGGAGAATGCATAGGCATAAACCGTTAGACATTAATAACCAACATACCTAAATCAAAGAAATCACCAAAGCAGTCTCAACCAAAGAGACGTGAATAATCAAGAGGACGTGATGTCAACAAGAGTAGCAAGATGGTGGGCACCCCTATAATTTACAACCCACAACCATCATCGATGACATTGCCTGAAATGAGGGTGTGGGACCCCCAAGTAAAAATGCAACAAAAGAACAACTCAGAGAATCATAAGGCTCATATTAGTTTGTTGTAACTGGTCAAAATACTTATGAACTCGAGTTCCTTATATAATTATTTATATATAATTTTACATAAATTGGGAGCTTGAGTTCCTATGACTTTTGAAGTCTTGAATTTTCTAATAAAAAGAGTGAAAATACATTTTGGACTAATTATTAGCACTTCCTATACAATTATGATCATTTTTCTTTATAATAACAAATATAATCCACAGATAGAAGCATTGTGTTGTTTATTAAAAAATTATAATTGTGTTATGATAAAATTGTATACACTATAATTTTACTGTGATAAAACATTAGACATGATAATCTCACCATTTCATTGTGGTTTATAAAACTGAAAAAATTATTTGCAATATAGAAAAAATGGTTGCACCACCCCATGTTACATCAGAGAATGTAATTTGAATAATATGAATTGGAAAAATTATAGTTTACTACACCATTGTACAAAGATTTTTTTAAATTAATATTTTATATTGAAATAAATAATGAAAAAATACTAATATATATACACACCGAAAATTTAGATATGATTATGATACTTCATACGGATAAAGTGAACCATTTTTTTGGATATGAAGTTTAACCATTATATTTTTTTAAACTATGATCATAACAAATCATATGATTTTCTAAAGAAGGAACATGAACACTATGACTACTTAGTGTAGTTATTGTCCTTGGAAAAATATTGTGATGAACAATGAATATGATTTTTTCTTTTACATCTTTATTGTCCCTATTTATTACTAAGTTGCATGATAAAATTAATAATATTTTATATGATTAGATTTCAACCTACACCCACAGATGACATGGAAGTAAAAGTACTTGAGTTCTAATAATAGAACAAGAATCCACTCAAAATGAGTTTCATATAGCTTATGACTTATATCAAACCAATTAGAGCTTAAGAGAAACATCAAATATGGTTGAGTTGTTGTAGGATCAAGGAGCCATCGAGTCCTCCCCCAACATCTTTGGAGCATCAACATCATCAATACCGTTTCCGACAAACTTTATTTACATGTATCATCATCCCGGAGAAGGTGGAGGATCAAGTGGTGGTTTTGACCATTAGAGTGTTGGATCTAGGGCTCTAGAGGGGGGTGAATAGATCTTCAAAATTCTCACAAGAATAGTTAGACCTTCAAATTATATAAATTGAAACCTAATGCTTAATAACAATTTGAAGTCATATCTAAGCAAGCATAGAAAGGATGAGAGAGATTGAAACATATACTTAGACAAGGTGGTTAGAGTGACTCCAAACTTCAAACTAGGAGATAGTCAATCCACTACCTAGAGTGGTCAACCTCTAGGACTTTGCAACCCATGTATTCTTATAGTCCATCATAAGAGATACAAGAAGACCCCCTTACATCCAAGGACTTACCTACTCAAGACAAGAGTCTTTCACCTATGCAAGGACTTACCCACTTGATGAAGATGTCTTCAGCCTTCAACAAAGACCCACACTTGCATCAAGTCTTTGGCCTTGAAAGAATTACCCACTCTTTTTTAATCTTTGCCTTGCCCTTCTCGTTCACCTAGAGAAGATCTTCACCTCTTCTTCAGTCTTAAAGAAGACCAACAACTTCACCTTCACACGGAATAGCTTGTTTCAACCTTTGCTCTTTGAGAAAGGGGATTGGGAAGATGGAAGGAATGAGAGCTTTATAAGAACATGGAGGTAGATCTCTTACAACATGACTAACTCACTCATAATCATGAATCGCTTTGTAAATGAGAGAGAGAAAGGGGCTCAAAGGGTTGTAACACACTCAACTGTAGTAAGGACCAAGGATATCATGAGTGAGCCAACTTGGAATGAACTCTAAGGGGTCCTATTTATATTTGGGAGTGTTCCTTTGAGTGTGGGATCACTTAAGAATAAAAAATAGCCATTTTACAACTTGCAACAGATCTATTTTCATTTACAAAAACTCTCCAACGATGATAATCATTTTTTCTATGTTTTCTGTATAGTACATTCAGTCGAGTTTTAATAAAGATAACTCGACCGATCCACTAATTGACATCTAATTTTCAAACAATCAGTCGAGTTTGTTCTAGAAAACTCGACCGATGAGTCAAAATTAGTTTTACTCAGTGAGTCGGTTGGTCTAGTTCTGTGAGTGTACAACTCGATCGATTGATCATTTCAGAAAATCTAGCACTGGATTGGCAGAGTTTCAAACGTGATTGACAAAATTGTTGTGACAAATTTTCGAAAATGATTTGTAAGTGATCAAATGTAATTAAGTGTCCCTTATTTTTCTCATCTTAGTTACAAGTCATATCGTCAATACAAATGATTATAAAATTATTCTAAGGTAATTTAGAGTGATTTCTCAAATTGCACACTTGCATTGCTTTTGACTTGAACTTGGATAAGCTAAGACTTGTGTAAATTGATCCTTTTCATGTACATAAAGCCTAAATTCAATATTGAGAAAATATATTAGATACACAGGAATGGAATGGTTCAGTCATTATCAAAATATGGACAATGTATAACTCTCAAGTCAACATAAAGAAGATGATGAATCACCTAAAGAGAATGTTTTGACAAAAAAAAGTAATATAAACACCAAAAATTAATTCAATATAGTGGTAAATTTGTTTCTAAAGAATCTCTATTACTTTTTAGTCAAATGTACCGAAAGATACACAAAGTTAGAGAGTTATAGTGTTTTCTAAGGCTATTATCAAAGCAAACTCTAATTTAAATAAAATCTAAAGAGTATGGTCATATAGGATTTATTCAAGAGAGTGTTACTATAGAAATGTGACTATATTGTTTTAATAAATCACAATCATAAATATGTGCTCAATATCGTCCATACATTATCGACAAAACACATATAGAGAGGGATCATAGAGACTACATATATGCAAGTTGCAACCTAAAATAATATTGGTGTGTCCTATAATACAAAGAGAAATGTGAGTTTTTTTAGAAAACACCTAATCCATCAAAATAGTTTATATCATTAATGTATAACATTACCTTGTAATGTATGCTATGTAAAAGTCAGTAAATGACATAGCACTACTATATAGATATAAAAGTTAAATTTATTTGTTCTAACAAATTCAGTAAATAAATCTAATATATAAAAAGTTTGGTTCCTATAAGAAAGTTTGCACGCACGATATGACTTAGTGGGTGGCAGATTTTGTGTCGGCGTACCCTAATGCACATTGGATGGTCATTTTTGTTATTTGACAAATCTTTTCTTGTGTTATTTTGATTTTTGCATTCATAAGTATATACCTTCTACATAGCATCTACCTTTACTTTTAGGCTCTGATTGGTTTGCTATGACTGGTTTGAAAAACTTATGAAATGGAGTTCCTAAAGTAGTTTTTTACGATTGATTTAAAGTAAGTGTTAAAACTTGAGTTTTGTGACTTCTGGTGAGTTACAAAGTTATATTCAAAATAGAGTTCCTGAATTTCCTCTCAAAAAGAGCGACAATCGAGTTCCGAAACAATTGACAATATTTATTGTGAAATTATATTTTTCATTCTTCATAAATGATACACACAGAATATTTATGACTAGAGATGTTAGCGTGTGGATATAGTTATTTCCAAATTCATAACATAATATGACAAAATATTGTACACTATAAGCAACACCATGTAAAATATTTTACACAAAAACTACCATTATCACTGTGGTCTATAACATAAAAAATACAAACACTATGAAAAAATAACCACGTCACACCATGTGATAAAAAATGTAATTTATCTAATATATTTCTATATTCATGTTAAAAAAATACGATGTGAAAATGATTATGAACTATAATCATATGTGAAAAATATACTAAAAATTAATATTGTACATATCATTAAACAATGATGAACTAAAATTTATATTTACAAACACATAAAATATACATATCATTACAATAGTTTGTACATATAGAGTGAAATAAAAATATTAAATGTGATTTGAACCATAACATTTTTATTCAAAAATTATAATTATGTCACATTAAAATATTTTAGAGGGGCTGTTGGATCCTAGATGGGTGACTTAGGTGCTCTAGAGGGGGGTGAATAGAGCTAAAAGCACTTAAACAAAATTCATTAAACCTTCAAATTATATGACAAGATAAGGTTGCTAAATAGGTAACTTGAGTGCAACTAAATCATGCATAGCAAGGATAAGAGAGATTGAACATGCACCAAAATAGACAAGCTATTTAGAGTGGTTCCACACTTCAAACTAGAAGTGTGTCAGTCCACTTGCCTAGAGAGGTCAACCTCTAGGACTTCAACCAATTGCACTCTTATATTCAATTATAAGACTTACAATACATGACCCAACAAAGGACTTACCTATCCAATACAAAGAGTCTTCAACCTTACCAAGGACTTACCCACTTTGCAAGAGTCTTCGGCCTTCTCCAAGGACTTACCCACTCTTGCACAAGTCTTCGGCCTTGCAGGAATTACCCACTCTTCTTGGATCTTCCGCCTTTGACTTCACCTTCACTCGGAGAAGCTTTCCACCAAGGACTTACCCACTTGAGCTTGAGTCTTCTGCCTTCTCCAAGGGCTTACCCACTCTAGCTCCAAGTCTTCTACCTTGATCTTCACCAAGGGACTCCTTCCCTTGTTCTTCTTCACCTCTCTTGGACAAGAGAGAGAACCTTCATCTTCAATATAGGAAATGAGAGATGGGGAGGTGGTGGAAGTGAGAGCTTCACAAGATATACAAATAGGACTAGCTCTCTTACAGATCTCCTACTCACTCTAATGGATGTAGAAAGTGATTAAGCTTAGAGAGAGAGAGGAGGTTGTAGGAAGCACTCAACTATAGAATAGGACCCTCTCAAAGAGTTTGCATGGAATGCTCAACCTTGGAATGAAGCCCAAGGGGTCCTATTTATAGTTGGGGATGCCTCTTAGCCTTTGGGAACACTTGTGAACGAAAACTAGCCGTTTTGTGGCTTGCAACGGATCTATTTTCACTTGTTGCAACTCCACAACGGCTAGAATTGCTTTTTCTGCATTTCAGTACAGTCCGATCGGCCGAGTTTCTATAAAGGTAATTCGGCCGAACCACTAAACGACAAGTCTGAAAGATAGACTGTCGGCCGAGTTTCCTTGGAGAAACTCGGCCGATCGGTCAACTTTCAACTTGGACCGATCAGTGGATCGGCCGAGTTTCCCACCATAGAAACTCGACCGAACAGGGATCGGCTGAGTTGGTAACTCGGCCGATTGCCCAGAAAATTCCAGAATATATGGATCGGCCGAGTTTGGAATTCGGCCGACCAAATCCCTGTTATGGGTATTTTGGAATTTTCGTAAAACTGTACAAAAGATGCATTTTTGTGTCCCAATAATTTTTCTAAGCTTAATTACAAGTCATACAATCATTACAAGTGATTACAAAGCAATTCTAAGGTCATTTACATAGAGATCCCAAATTGCACACTTGTAGCTATGTTGACTTGTCTTTTCTCCAATTTGATATGCGCAAGTTAGGGCATTTGGAGTGTGTCTAAACCTAACCTGAAATAACTCAATGTAGAAGCATTAGACACCAATGTGTGGAATGGTTAGTCATCATCAAAACAAGGGTTTAGTCAATTTAGACGTGAGTCAACATTGACCTGATTGACCTTGAGTCAACATTCTCCCCCTTTTTGAAGATGACAAACCATTCCATAAATGTATTGAAAGCTTGTACGTAAAATCATACCTTCAGAGAAACCTAGGGGTTTCAGTAGAATTGAGTTCATATGCTCCCCCTCAATTGATGCTAGTGGAGTTTTCATACTCCCCCTCAATTGATGCTATTTCTCCTGCATGGTTAGCTTTCATAACATTTATAGAAACTATGTCTTCTACTCATATATGTTCTACACATATATGTCTTCTCCCATTTACCTTCTCCCCTTTATATGGACACGCTTCTTTGTTTCATGTAAGACATGCCTTCTCCCTGTTGTCAAAAGAAGACAAGACATATCTTTCTCCCCCTTTGTCATTTCAAAAAGGTGGGGGTGTGAAGAAACTAAGAAACACCACTTGTTAAGAGAAAGAAGATAACAAAAGTTATATAAGGAGAGTAGAAGAGCACATATAGGGTATTGTCCAAGCATAGAAAGAAAAGTAAGTTAAAACATATACTTGAACATCCCAAAAAACCATCGGAGCTCATGGCGAAGCAATGAGTCTTGCTCAGAAGGGTGTTTCTGCATAAAAAACACTATACTTGCAGCAAAACCTGAAATTGGAGCAAAACCTGCATAAAATCCAAAAAATACTCCAATTTCTACATATCATGTAGATCTATGTACCCTGCATCACAATGTTATGCAAGAAACTCAAGATAGTAGATAAGCAATTTAAAGAACAATCTTGAGCATGTATAAGATAAGATACAAACATAACATATAGATGATCAAGTATACCACTTATTGATAGGGTTAGAACTACATGTATATGAACTACTAGTAGATGATATCACAAGTTAGGACTACTAGTAGGATCTAGATCATAGCAAGAGATACCACAATATAAAGCAAGCTATGAGTAGATATAGAGATATATCCAAACCAAGAGATATGCAATTTAAGACGCATGAAAGGATATAACTCACTAGATATGCATCCTTACCATAAGATGATTACCCCTAAGAACGTCAAGGTTGTATCAAAACAAGATATACACCTAGAGAGATGTAGCAAGTTAGAGCACAACGGAAGCAATTTAAGACACAACCAAGAGATCCAAAGAGATCATCATCAAAACCTGCAAAACAACTCAAAGCAAGTAATTGCAACATATAGATATACCAATTTAGAGCAATTAGAGAGATAGAGTTGTATGCAAGATAGGCAATTTAGAACATGGCAATATGCATATAAAGGTACCAAATGGAGTGCCAAAGAATAAGACTATTGGTTGAGAAAATCTAGTTGAGAGGGAAATTCTCATTCAATAAGCCAAATGTATACTCTGTGAACAGTGTTTTCGGTCGAGTTCTGTGTATTGGCAACTCGGCCGATCGCAGCTGTTGGCAACACCCATTGGTGCCTATCGGTCGAGTTTTAGACAGGACAAAACTCGGCCGACAAAACTACTGTAGAAAAAAAAAGCGCATATTTTTCATAAAACATATCCAAAGGCATGCTAAATATACAGACCATATCCAAACATGTCTAAGCAAGTTAGTAATGCACTATAGAAGCATTAGAAATAGTTTTTGAGCAAGAGTGTGAAAAGAAACACAAAATGCCACTTTTGACTCAAAAACCATATGTATAGTGCACACTAACTTGACAAAACAAGTTAGAAATGGTTACAAGCAATAAAACATTTACCTTTGTGCTTACCATTGCTTTTCCACTTGTTGTCACCCTCTACACATCTCACCTTTCTTCTTTCATGTGGATTGAGAAGTCAATTTGCAATTCAATAGCTCAAATCAATCCATTTGTAAATACCTACAAGAAGAAAGATGAAATGGTCCCCAATCATGTTTTTGGGTCCGGAGGGGTTAGTTTAGCAACCCAAATCCTATTGCTCTTGGGTGCTTTCCTAAAAGGACAACAAGTAGAATAATGACCAATTTTATTGCAATAATTACATGTGGAACTAGAGGATTCTCCATGGAATATTGGAGGTCCTTTATCTTTGTTGTTCCCTTGACTACTATCATATCCTAAACCATGTCTACCAATTTGTTTAGTAGTATGGTGTAGGATATCATTAAGATTCTTTTTACCAACTAAGAATCTTTGCAAAGATGATCTCAAACTATCATTATCATGCATAAGAGAGGCAATAGTAGAAGACAATTGATTAATGTTATCTCTAGCATGTAGAAGATCATTTTCTAGGCAAAGAGTTTTAGTTAAATAAGAATCTCTATCAATATGAAGAGCAGCAACATCATTCTCTCTATTAGTAGAACTAGAACAAGATTCATGCCCATTGATTTTAGCAAGCAAGGAGGCATTCTCTAGTTCTAATTCATGCAAAACAAAATCTTTGTTTTTGTTTTCAGATTTAAGAACATCAATGTCATGCATGAGAGAATCAACAATTAAAGTATGTTCTTCATTAGAATTAGGCATGAGAGGTTGAGCTTCTAGAAATTTAATCTTATCAAGTAAACTAGCATTTTCAAGTTTAAGAGAGTCTACTTGGCTAAGACAATCATTTTTATCAATAAGCAAGTAAGAATTTGCATATTCAAGATCATCTAGTTCTATATGCAAATTATCAACAATTTTAGCAAGCTTTTTCTTTTTCTTTTTAGAAGACTTAAGAGATGCACAAATATCATGAATGAGATCAATCAAGGATTCTTTATCTAAAGAGTCTAGATTTACCTCATTTGAGTCTTCACTTGTTGATGCTATAAGAGCAAAATGGCATTCTCCTTCATCACTTGAGCTTGAGCTTGATCCTTCACTTGAATCTTCACTTGAGCTTGAGTTGGAGGAGCCACTTGAGCTTGATTGCCATTTCTTCTTGTGAAGATGGGTCTTTTTGCCTTGTGGGCAATCTTCCTTGTAGTGACCCTTCTTCCCACATGTGAAGCACCGGATGGAGGAGGACTTGCCTTTGTATAGTCGACCTTTTGAGTACATGGCATCTTCTTTAGCTTGAGAGGATGGAGAGACTTGTTCCATGATAGCTTCAATTTGAGCCTTCATTTCAGCCTTCTTCATTCTCTTTAGCTCTTTCTTCTCTTGTCTTTCTACTTCCTCCCTCTTGTCAAGTGTGGCTTCATGTGCTTGTAGATTTCCAATGAGCTCTTCAATAGGAATATCCCTAAGCGACCTTGCTTCTTCAATGGAAGTCACCTTGGATTCCCATCTCTTGGGGAGAGTTCTAAGGATCTTAGAGTTGATCTCTCCACTAGACATAGGATGTCCTAGAACAACAAGACCATTCAAGATGGTGTTGAGCCTTGAGTACATGTTGGCTATGCTCTCTTCCTTTCCCATATTGAAGTTCTCAAGCAACCCTTTGAGCATGTAGACTTTGCTTTCCTTCACTTGATCTGTCCCTTCATAAGTGATGCAAAGCTTTCTCCATACCTCATAGGCCGTCTCACAAGAGGAAATCCGGTTGAACTCGGTGGGGGTCATGGAGGCATAAAGGATGTGCATGGCTCTTGCATTTAAGGTTGCTTTCATCAAGGTGGCTTCATCCCATTCTTCAATGTTTGTCTTTGGTAGAATGTATGGGCTGTTCACCATTTGCCACATCTCGAGACTTGATCCTTGGATGAAGAATTGAAGTCTTCTTCTCCAATAGAGGAAGTTGCTCCCATTGAAGATTGGAAGGCTGGTCGAGAGTCTCCCTCCTAGGTAGTCACCCATCTTCTCCTACTTGTTGAAGTATGCTTGGAGAAGACCCGCTCTGATACCACTTGTTGGATCCTAGATGGGTGACTTAGGTGCTCTAGAGGGGGGGTGAATAGAGCTGAAAGCACTTAAACAAAATTCATTAAACCTTCAAATTATATGACAAGATAAGGTTGCTAAATAGGTAACTTGAGTGCAACTAAATCATGCATAGCAAGGATAAGAGAGATTGAACATGCACCAAAATAGACAAGCTATTTAGAGTGGTTCCACACTTCAAACTAGAAGTGTGTCAGTCCACTTGCCTAGAGAGGTCAACCTCTAGGACTTCAACCAATTGCACTCTTATATTCAATTATAAGACTTACAATACATGACCCAACAAAGGACTTACCTATCCAATACAAAGAGTCTTCAACCTTACCAAGGACTTACCCACTTTGCAAGAGTCTTCGGCCTTCTCCAAGGACTTACCCACTCTTGCACAAGTCTTCGGCCTTGCAGGAATTACCCACTCTTCTTGGATCTTCCGCCTTTGACTTCACCTTCACTCGGAGAAGCTTTCCACCAAGGACTTACCCACTTGAGCTTGAGTCTTCTGCCTTCTCCAAGGGCTTACCCACTCTAGCTCCAAGTCTTCTGCCTTGATCTTCACCAAGGGACTCCTTCCCTTGTTCTTCTTCACCTCTCTTGGACAAGAGAGAGAACCTTCATCTTCAATATAGGAAATGAGAGATGGGGAGGTGGTGGAAGTGAGAGCTTCACAAGATATACAAATAGGACTAGCTCTCTTACAGATCTCCTACTCACTCTAATGGATGTAGAAAGTGATTAAGCTTAGAGAGAGAGAGGAGGCTGTAGGAAGCACTCAACTATAGAATAGGACCCTCTCAAAGAGTTTGCATGGAATGCTCAACCTTGGAATGAAGCCCAAGGGGTCCTATTTATAGTTGGGGATGCCTCTTAGCCTTTGGGAACACTTGTGAACGAAAACTAGCCGTTTTGTGGCTTGCAACGGATCTATTTTCACTTGTTGCAACTCCACAACGGCTAGAATTGCTTTTTCTGCATTTCAGTACAGTCCGATCGGCCGAGTTTCTATAAAGGTAATTCGGCCGAACCACTAAACGACAAGTCTGAAAGATAGACTGTCGGCCGAGTTTCCTTGGAGAAACTCGGCCGATCGGTCAACTTTCAACTTGGACCGATCAGTGGATCGGCCGAGTTTCCCACCATGGAACTCGACCGAACAGGGATCGGCTGAGTTGGTAACTCGGCCGATTGCCCAGAAAATTCCAGAATATATGGATCGGCCGAGTTTGGAATTCGGCCGACCAAATCCCTGTTATGGGTATTTTGGAATTTTCGTAAAACTGTACAAAAGATGCATTTTTGTGTCCCAATAATTTTTCTAAGCTTAATTACAAGTCATACAATCATTACAAGTGATTACAAAGCAATTCTAAGGTCATTTACATAGAGATCCCAAATTGCACACTTGTAGCTATGTTGACTTGTCTTTTCTCCAATTTGATATGCGCAAGTTAGGGCATTTGGAGTGTGTCTAAACCTAACCTGAAATAACTCAATGTAGAAGCATTAGACACCAATGTGTGGAATGGTTAGTCATCATCAAAACAAGGGTTTAGTCAATTTAGACGTGAGTCAACATTGACCTGATTGACCTTGAGTCAACAGGGGCAACATTGCATCATGACCGTGCTGATATTATTATTATTATAAAATATTATGATTAATCACAGTTATGATTCTTTTTTTTATTTCTTCGTTGTCCTTACTTTTTATATATTACATTTAAAATTAACAATTTTTTTGATTGATTTCTTTGTTTACACTTATGACAAACCAATCACATGGAAGTGAATGGAACATAAGTCCCAAAAACTGAACTAGAGTTTCTAGAAAATGAGTTCTACATAACTCATGATTTACACTAAACCGATCGGAGCCTTATATAAAATATGTCCATACCTTATCTATTTCAACATAAAATAGATTCAAGTAGTATCAGGTTCATAATCCTAAACTAAAACAATTTGAAGGAAAAAATATGCAAGACTTCATTAAATTTCATAAATAATCTATCATCAAATCAGATTAGCCATTGAACCCTTCTAGAAAAATGACCTACCTTTCTGCATTTAAAATAACAATTGCATGGTTTTTTTTATAAAATCAATTTTTTAGTTAGTTTGTTTGTAGATAATAAGTATCTAACAAGAATATGTATAAGATCACATTTTCTTAATTTGTATGAATATGGTTGTAGATCTACAATATAATAAAATTTTGAAGTCTAGTATCATCTAAAATATAACTATAAGATTCGAATCTCCCATAAACCAAATTTCTATCTTCCATGACAATTAAATTTGACCATTCTTAGTAAATTCAACAAAATAAGAGTAGTGATATGGATACCTGATTCCTCCACTTCTTATATACTCGTGTCCACTATCTGTTAGCAAACATGGATGACAAGAAAGAAAAAGTGAAAAAAAGGATGGAAGAAAAAGTTTAAAAAAGAGAAAAAGAGGAAAGAGAAACTTATTTTTTTATAATTTTTAATATGTAATGACTTTTTTGACAAAATAAGAACCATTAAACACCTTAAAACTCAACTTTTCAACAAAATCAATGTCGACTTATTTTTGAAATAAAATAACTTTTTATTTAGTTATCAGTAATAATCTGAAATCAAATTAAACAATACTTCTAGAAAACTTACATGTAAACTACATTATAATGTATTGTATATTTAAAACTATAATGTAGCAAATCACAAAATTATAATATAATTTAGTCTTACTTGAAAGGTTTGGTTCAAAATATATCTTTTTTTTTAAATACTACGTGTGATCTAGTATGTGATTTTAGGGCGAAGACAGACAAGATTATGCCACTTCTTCCACCCATGGAACTTTTTTTTTAATCTTCGGAAACATGGACCAACTTTAGTCATCATATCTTCCACCCATGGAACTTGGTTAAAAAGGAAATTGTATATACCATGCCGTCCGTAGCATGTGTGTTGTACCACCGCAGTGGAAATACTTTGTGTTTGCTTTCCATATCAATTCGCTCGTCCCGGCTGATGTGGCGACACCAGTCAAATATCCAGGTAGAGAAAACTTTGTTGGGGGTGTACAGTGTGTAAGATTACTTGGAGAAGAAGAGAGATATTTTGAAAGAGGGTGAAGCGAGGGAAAGCCGGCAGGAAAGGTCACCGCGCCTCTAGCCTTGAGCGGATGCCTTTGTATTTATATCAGATGATTCGTTTACATTTGAAAGAAGGACAATAGAGGGAGGCCGAGACTAAACAGGCCCATTTACAACATATTGAAAGGCCCAGACGAGACTAACTAAACACAGTCCAGTCGTTACAAACTAAACAGAGCTGCTATGCTTAATATCCTCCCTCAAGCTGTGGCTGGTTGAAAACGCAGCCCTAGCTTGGCAGTAACAGCACAAAAGATGTCCTTGGCAACGGCCTTAGTGAACAGATCAGCTGGTTGATCTTCTGATCGAACAAACTGAGTCACAATGTGACCAAGGACCACTTTCTCGCGAACATAGTGGTAATCCAGCTCGATATGCTTAGTGCGAGCATGGAGAATCGGATTAACAGTGAGGTAGAGAGCACTCATGTTATCACACAGCAGAGTTGCTGGTGTCGTCTGATGCAAACAAAGATCACGAAGGAGATGAGAAAACCACATTAATTTAGCAGCTGTGATGGATAATGATCGATATTCAGCTTCTGTACTTGACTTTGCTACGGTAGTTTGCTTCTTCGACGCCCATGAGACACAGGTCTTACCTAAGAAGATACAGTATCTTGTGGTGTTGCTCCGTGTCAAGGGACAACCAGCCCAATCGGCGTCGGAGTAACCAGTGATGGAAAGGGGATGATCAGCATAGATTTGAATGCCCATAGCAAGAGTACCTTTGATATACCGTAAAATCCACTTGACAAGAGAGAGATGAACTGTAGTTGGATGTTTGTAGAAACTGACATGCTAGATTCACTCCATAGGTGATATCAGGTCTAGTGAGAGTGAGATACTGCAACGAGCCAACAATTCGGCGATACATGCTAGGATCAGGGAGAGGTTCACTCTTCCATTTGACATGATTGCGAAGAAATGTAGGACTTACTGGGGTGGATATAGGTTTGCAATCTGCCATATCCTCACGAAGTAGAACATCTCTAGCATATTTGGATTGATGTAATAGGATGCCATCCTTGTTATAAGCAGTTTGTATCCCAAGAAAATAGTGAAGATTGCCGAGATTGCGAAGAGAGAATTCTGACTCGAGTTTCGTAATAATGTCAGCAACTAGATCATCTTAACTGCCTGTAATGAGAATGTCATCAACATATAACAGGAGATAGACTGTAGCTAAGGAGTTGGATAGAATAAAGAGTGAAGAATCTGCAGAGCTGGATAGAAACCCCAATTCAATGAGATAGTGACTAATGCGATCAAACCAAGCTCTTGGAGCTTGTTTTAAGCCATACAGAGCTTTATGAAGCTTACAAACATGATCACTAAGTTCAGAAATGACGAATCCTGGAGGTTGACTCATGTACACCTCAGAGTCAAGGTTCCCATTGAGAAAAGCATTGCAGACGTCCAGTTGTTTGATAGACCAGTTCTTAGAAATAGTGATGGTTAGGACAGTCTTTATCGTTGGAGATTTGATAACTGGACTAAAGGTTTCGAGATAATCAACTCCTTCTTCTTGATGAAATCCTTTAGCTACTAGTCTAGCTTTCAAACGTTCAAGTGAGCCATCTGGTTTGAGTTTTGTCTTGAACACCCATTTACTGCCGACAATGTTCATATGTGGCTCTCTCTTAACTAGAGTCCAGGTGTTATTTTTATGTAAGGCGTCAAGTTCCTGAACCATAGCATCCTTCCATGCACTGTGTTGAAGAGCAGTTTTTATGTTTCGTGGAGTAGCTGGTATAGCACATGCAGCAAGAGCATATTTCGGATTTGGTTTGGAGATGCCAAGTTTGCTTCTTGTTATCATACGATGTGTGTTGAGATTAGCTTCTTGTTCGGAGAGATCAGGCGAGATATTTTCAATAGAAGAACTAGGAGAGTTGTTGGAAGAGTGAATAAGAACATCATTGTCATTGATAAAGACAGAATGTGTAGTGTCTGTAGTATTATTATCATCTTCAATAAGTTGACCAGATGTTACAGAAGAGAAGATGTTAACATCAGTAGAAGGAGTACAATCAGGGATACTCTCAATATGTGGTAGAGTAGTATTATGAACGGCATTGGAATATCTGTCAAGAATCAGCTGATTATCATTTGTCAAAGTACATGGTTCATTAATATCAGATGTATTTGGTATAGTTTTACAGAGGGGCTTATCATTAAACTCGGTTAGAACGAGATTAGGCTGTGACTGTTCTGAAGATTGTTCTGGACTTTTGTATAGAAATCGATCTTCATAAAAGACCACATGCTTAGTAACATATGTTCTGTTTGTAGAGGGATGAAGACATTTGTATCCTTTGTGTTTAGAACTGTATCCAATGAATACACACTGTAAGGATCTTGGGTCGAGCTTGTCTTTTGTATAATCTTGTAGGTATGGGTAGCAGACTGATCCAAACACCCTTAGATGATTATAGACAGGTTTTTCATTATATAGAAGCTCAAACGGTGTTTTGTTATTCAGATTCTGAGATGGCAGACGATTGATAAGATAGGTAGAAGTCCAGAAAGCATTCATCCAGAAAGTTTTTGGCAGATGAGCATCAATCATCATAGATAAACCCAATTCAACTATATGTCTGTGCTTTCGTTCAACCACACCATTCTGAGATGCATCATGAGGACATGATAAATTGTGAGTTATACCCGTATTCTGAAGATATTGGAGCAATTTATGACTGACAAATTCTCCACCACCATCACTTTGCAGGACCTGAATATGTGTGCCAAACCGATTTGTAATCATATTACAAAAAGCTATTAGAACATCACAGACTTCAGCCTTATTCTTTAGAGGATATATCCAGCTATATCTGGTACAATCATCAACAATGAATACATAATAGAGAAAATTATTGAGTGAAGGCACAGGCGCCTTACCCCATACATCACAATGAATTTTATGAAATGGTCGAGTAGACCTTATGTGTCTATGCATAACATGTTGTTTTCTGCTTTTACTAAGCTCAAAGCTACTACACATATCACTATATGACGACAGATTGGAAATCAACCCAGTCTTATTTAGAAGTTGTAAGACGCTTTTGTTTGGATGTCCTAAGCGCTTGTGCCATCTTTCTGGTGTTGCTTTTGTGAACCTGTTAGAGAAGAAGCTTTGCTTGTCATGAGTCATCGGAGTCTCAACAGCAGCAGGTAGCAGGTACACTCCATTCTTACAAGCTCCCTGAGCCAGGATTCTGTGAGTCACTAAGTCCTTTACACAAACCATATCATTAGTAAAGACAACATAACAAGGAAAAGCAGAGGTTAGCTTAGAGACAGATAGAAGTCTTCTTCGAATTTCAGGAACAATAAGAATATCATTCAAAGGGATAGGAGTGACATTGCTTAGTTTTCCATCTCCTGTGTGGGTGATAGGAACAAATTCACCATTCCCTACCATGACTGAGTCAAGACCTCTATAGATTTTCAGATTATAGAGATTACCTGTATTTTGAACAATGTGATCAGAAGCTCCTGAGTCAACACGCCACTCAGTGAGATCTGCTTCATTAACTCTCAAGGCAGCTAAAGCATTTGTATTTTCAGCAAGATTTCTTGGGATAGTGTTGTCCTGATAGTTGTTGTTGTATCTGTGCCAGCATTTCAAGGCATCATGACCCCATTTTCCACAGATTTGACAATAGATGGTAGCACGAGGTATGTAGGACTGTGAATTGTTGTTTGCGTTTCCAGTCTGCTGAGTGGCTTGAGTGAAACCTCGTCCTTGAGAGCTAAACTGAGGTGATGTTTGTACAGGTCCGCTTCCAAGAATGCCTTGAACATAGCTATTGGTTTGATTTCTGCCTCGACCTCTACTACTTCCTCTACCTCTGCCGTTGTAACTGTTGTTGTTGTAGAACTGCTGTCTATTGTCAGTCACTTGGTTCACAGTAGCTTCTGTTCCCGATTTGTTAGTGTAGAAGACAATAGGTTGTGTAGTAGTAGGTCTGCGTGAGCGTCGTCGTTCATAATCTTGCAGAAGAGAGATGAGATCAGAGTATAAGGGAATAGGTGGCTTGAGCATAGATACAACAAAGCCTTCATAATCAGCACTATCGAGTCCATTCAGCAAGGTGAATACCTTTTCTTGATCTGAGACAACGCATCCTATTGCGTTCAACTGATCACAGATGGTTTTGAATTTGTGAAGATATACATCAAGAGAATCAGACCCTTTCTGGAAGGTTCGGAGTTGAGATTTCAGTTCAAATTCTTGTGACTGAGAGGATTCCGCAAATTTCTTACTCAGAGTAGACCAGACCTCAGCCGATGTTTTACAGCCTATTATTTCTCCCATTACTTCCTCTGTGAGTGATCCTGAAATCCAGCCTTTCAACAATCGATCTGTCTTCATCCATGATTTGTATCTTAAGTTTAGATCTGGATTTCCATCTTCATCTTGAATAAGAAGAGGCGACTAAGGTTCAGTTCCATCGAGGAATTTCTCAAGACAACATGACTCGGCTAGGGTTCTTATTTGTGATTCCCACAGAAGAAAGTTATTGAGATTGAGCTTGATAGAAATGAAATTCGACACATTCAATCCTACAGGATAGGGATAGATAGAAGTTCCAGACAGAATAGAGGTACCAGTAGACGAATCCTCAGTAGCCATAACAGATAGAGATAGAGAACGGACCAGGAAGAAGAAACATAGGTAATACTAGATCTGATACTCGCTTACGAGAGAGAAGGAGACTACCTTCCAGATAGAGTAGAGAAGCACCTCGTCAATCAAGACCAATCCGATGATGTTAAGAGGTCTCTGAGAGAGAAGAAGATCACTATGCTGATGCAGCGAGGACGAGAGAAATATGAACCAGAGATCTGTATTGAGAGGATTTCCAGATCGAAGATGAGAAACTATGATCAGAGTTCCTCAGCGAACTAGATCGAACCGGTGTCTTTGAGCGATGACGAAGATACGATGTTGATTTTGAGATCTGATCGTAGACGAGCGCGATGATGACTGATCTGAGAAGGATCGGGTACTCCAGGATGAAGAAGGCAGAAGAGCGAAGATCAGGCGCGCCGAAGACGATGAAGGGAGCACGAAACCCTAGGACAGGGATCGCTGAGACCGAAGCCTTCAGTAAAGCTCTGATACCATGTAAGATTACTTGGAGAAGAAGAGAGATTTTGAAAGAGGGTGAAGCGAGGGAAAGCCGGCAGGAAAGGTCATCGCGCCTCTAGCCTTGAGCGGATGCCTTTGTATTTATATCAGATGATTCGTTTACATTTGAAAGAAGGACAATAGAGGGAGGCCGAGACTAAACAGGCCCATTTACAACATATTGAAAGGCCCAGACGAGACTAACTAAACACAGTCCAGTCGTTACAAACTAAACAGAGCTGCTATGCTTAATACAGTGAACCTCACCTATAGAAGGACCTCGATCGCAATGGCTGCGCCAACGGCTCTCTTCCAGTTTTGGCACCAACGGCAGACTCCACCACCGAGAGGAAGGAATATTAACGGCTATCTGAGGGCGTGGGTCGAGTGGGCGTATCCTCTCGAATTGAGGTACAGTCACAGCGGTCTCTGCATATTTTTTTACCGTTCATCCTGCATTCCCTACCACCAAAATTCAGTTCACGGAACCACCCATCTTCCCTATTCGAAATACTCATCAGTGCGCGGAACGCCCCGGTTTCGTTCTCCAGCTCTCCGCTTCTCGTCCTCACTCACTCATCCATGGCTCGAACAAAGCACTTCGCCAGTGGCCCTCCCTCCCGCCGCCGCAACAGCCGCGTGCCAACAAACACACAGGACAATCCTCCTTCATCTTCCGACGCCGCCGCTGAGCAACCCTCGACGTCCACTCGTTCTCCGGCGAAATCGAAAAAAGCCCGCGGACGACCAGGACCCGGGCAGGGGAGCAGCAGGACACCCGCCACTGGCACCAACAACGCCGGCCGTCCGCCGCGGCGCCCGCATAGGTTCCGTCCCGGCACGGTGGCTCTGCGCGAGATCCGCAAGTTCCAGAAGTCGACCGACCTTCTGATCCCCGCGGCGCCGTTCATTCGGTCCGTCAGGGAGCTCACTCAGCTGTACTCCATTGAGGTCACGCGGTGGACCGCCGAGGCGCTGATGGCCATCCAGGAGGCTGCCGAGTACCACATTGTCAGCCTCTTCAGCGACGCAATGCTATGCGCCATCCACGCACGCAGGGTCACGCTCATGGTCAAGGATATTCAGCTGGCACGGAGGATCGGGGGTGCCAAGCACTGGTGAAATCTGTGGTTGACTAACAGATCTCGGGACCCTATCTCTTGCTCCCGTTCTCGCTTCTAACATTCAGTAGGTACTGCTGTTGGGCGTAGTGGAAATTTTCGACGATGCTCGCTCACAAAGGGGGCACAGCTGACAGCTCTGGTGTGGTGATTGTTCTTATTTTGGGACCCGTTTCTTCTACAGCAACCATCAGTCCGATTGAGGCCTTCATCCCCGTCGTCGGTGCTCCGTTCCCACCACCACTGCTTCATTTTATCCCCCGTCATCCCATATAGAATATTTAGGTATAGACGGTACAAAATCTCACTTGTTCTCTGATCTTGTACAGCAAACTGCTGGCTTACACGCATCGGCTTGCGTTGTTGACTGTTCTGTTTTTTGTCTGCATTGTTGTTCAGTCCATTTAGATTAACCAAGTTTATAGGTTTAGACGGTAGTTATTGGGGTTACACCGATCGATTTCCCTCTGATTTTCATAGCAAACAGCAGTTGTATGTGCAGTAAATTCTAACAAAAACACGTTATTTCATCAGTGTTTGACATTGTTCTTCATTATGGATTATTGTATCGTCCTGTGACTCCTTTTTGTTCAGGTTTTTTTTTCATTTCATCGGTGGACATCGTTCTCGTGATCGTCCAGTGGTTCTCGCCACCTCAAGATTGACTTCTAGGCACAAACCATTTCTATTTTGCATCAATTGTGTATCCCAGATGCAAATGCCCAACTCTTTGGCTATGTTTCTTACAATTTACACTGGTATGCTTACCAATCAACATCTCTCCACCTGGCATCAGTTGCTGGTATCGGAATTCAGATGTTATAGTTGCAAAATGAGGGAGTCGGGAGGTGCTGCTAATGGTGAAGACGTCAATGTTATGTATACATGTGTTGGAAGGCTTGATGATGTTGTCAAGCCAGAATTGGGCCTTCGCCTTGTGCTTGACACATATCCTTCTAGTTTGTTTGAATTTTTTTTCCTTTTGCCAAATCTGTATTGTGGTAAAAGATATGACAGACTTGTCATCTTCTTCCAATTGTCGTTTGTTTGTTTCTTCTGTTGTGATCATTTCTGTTTTTTCATTTCTCCGTCGTCGGCAATGTTGGAATACCTTTTTGATATCAACAACTGAGAAACTTATCAACAAGGATGTGATTTGCCCCAAGAGATAAAAACTATATTGCATCGAACCGGTACAAAGAAAATAAAATCCGACTGGACAATGTCTTGAGAGTTTTAAAGTTATGT